>CM031875.1:2785994-2823707 GCA_018697195.1 Certhia americana
CATCAGGAAAAAAACCAATTCTTTTATTATTTTTCAGTTGGCCCCTGTGGAATAAGTTTTAAAGGCCAAGCCCTGGGCAGGGCGCTGCAGCCCTCTGGAGTGGAGATGGGGATGGGATGGGATGGGGATGGTATGGGATGGGGATTGATCACAATGGGTGGATGGGTGGGATCGGATGGGATGGGATGGGATGGGATTGGAGATGTCAGATGGAATGGGGAATGGGGTATGGGACTGGGAATGGTATGGGGAATGGGGATGGGATGGAATGGGACGGGACATCGGGATCGGGACGGTACGGGACGGGACGGACGGGACGGGGACGGGTGGGGATGGATAGGGTGCTCCCCCCCTCCTTCTCTGCAGCTAGAGTTCCCTCTGGCAGTGGCTTCAACCTGCCCAGGTTATCTTTGTGCAACCAGACATAGGGTCCCTGGCCAGGGTTATGTGATGACGTTGGCATGATGATGTTTCACCGTTGCTGCAGGTCCGCTCCTGCTCTGACTGGAAATACAAAATAATTCACGGACTGGTCTGTCTGGACGAGGCCATGCCACGGATTTTTGCCATCGCCCAATGTGCAAGCACGGTTTGTCTCCATCACATGTAGTATCTCATGAATTGCCAACCACATCGATTAGGCTTCCCCGTTCCGTCCTTCTTGTGGAGTTAAGTGCCACGCTCCTGGTCCTGGGCTGACCAAAGATTCCTGGGCATGAAGACAGGCTCCAGGGCTCTCTGCCAGCTTGTCCACACAGCCTGTTCGGTCAGCAAGTGAGGGCACCAGCCTTACAGGTCAGTTGCGGAGCCCTGCGTGTTTTTCCCCTGGCAAATGTCATTTACAGTAAACACCATGGAAAATTCAAAATTTTCAATAACAAGTATCTTCAAGAGGAGGTGGTGCATCCACAGGAGCCCAGTCTCAGGCGAACCGAGGCGAGGCACTGCTGATTCCATCAGTACCCTGACAACAACTGTTTGGTGCAAGCGTCCTAGATAAATATTGATGCATAAATACCTGATTTGGACCACAATTTCAGCCCTGTCCCCAAGCCCAGCACCCAAGAGTCGAAGGCCAGCAGCGTGTCACAAGCTGTCAAAGTCCACTGTCCCCTGACCAGAATTGATCCCTTCTGAACAGGTCATCTGGTCTCTGGCCAAAGGCATGCACTGGTGTGGGCACACGTGTCCTCACGGCCAGCCCGCGCTGGCACAGTGAACTGGTTATACTGGGCACTGAACCCTCACTCAGACCACCCCAAAAACAGCAGCTGGGGGTGTCAGGAGATGAGAGCTGCTCATGTGGCTCATAAATGAGTTCATTACAGGTCATTGGCTTCTTCAGGTGCTGCTTGGTTCATCCAAGAGAGTGCTCCCAGAGCAGGACCTACTTCTCTGCTGGCCGGAGCCCCTCCAGGGGTGGGGGTGGCCTGGTGGGTGGCAGGGACTGCACGGCTGGAAGGGAAGACAGGACAGGTCAGTCCTTGCTGTGGCAGCCCTGCTGCAGGGCTGACCCTCCACTCTGCTGCCCTGCCTGGGGGCACAGCCTCCTCACCATTCCCCTTCCCATGGGAGCTGGGAGCACTGGTCCCACCCAGTCTGTGGGCTTGGACCAGACCCTCCTGCCCCCCCACCCCAAGCACCCATGGGGGTCACTCTGAGCCAACAGGTTTGGGCAGAAATGAGGAGTGTGGGGGTTTCCACTGTGGTCTGTGCATGGGATCATTGTTCCAGCATGCTCATTAGAGAGTGGGATTTGTGCCCTGGCTTTTCCAGGGGCACATTTGTGGTCACACTGCTGAACAGCTTCATTTCTCCATAAACCTCCATCGTGGTTTATGTGACAGCAAACGGGTCAGACCAACCGAGGGGCTTGGGAAAAGGCAGGTGGTACCTTAAGTGACTGGATAGAGTTGATTTACTGCTCCCAAACCCAACCCCCGGGGCAGGACCCATAGCCTGAGCACAGGTAGAGCCTCCCCTCGGGTTCTGCCCTGGGATTCCCTGCCGGGTACAGCCGGTGGCATTGGCTGCACTTGTCCCTTCCCTGGCCTCACCTTCCCGGCAGGTGGGTCCCGTGTGGCCGTTCAGGCAGAGGCACTGCCCGTTCCGGGCGTTGCAGTAGGAGCTGCTGGGGACACACTGGCAGGCCAGGCGGCAGTCGGGGCCGAACTGGGTGGGCCGGCAGTCTGCGGAGGGCACAGAGCTGCTCAGGCTGTTGCCCGCGGCAGCAGCCGAGCAGGAACACTCAGAGCTTTCCCGGGATGCTGCAGGCAGAGCCGGCTCATGCTGGGTGCAGGATAGAGCAGAGAGCTTTTTGCTGTGGTGACACAGGACATCGGAGCATCCCCAGGCCACCAGGATGTCCCTTCAGCCTTTCATCCTCAGCCTTTTGACCAATCTGAACACACGGGCTCTGGAGGCCGGGGGAAAATTTGCATTCAGATCTGACTATGAGCAGGGACCAGAGAGCTGAGTGCCACTTCCCCTCTTGCTCTGTGAGGTGACATACGCCAGAAAAAATGCCCCTTCTAGCTTCCTGGAAGCAAAATCCCGGTCACACAGTCCCCCTTCCTCCCCTTCCCAGCTGGGACTCAGCTCACCTGCAGCACACGTGGGGCCGGTTTTGCCCGGGGGGCACAGGCAGCGCCCCGTGGCCGGGTCGCAGGGGACATCGCTGGGGCAGTCACAGAGCCGCTGGCACCCCTCTCCGTACGTTCCTTCCTTGCAGCCTGTGTGTGAGACACGGAATGCAGCCCCTGCCCTGCCAGCACGGCCCTGGAGATGCCCCGGGAAGGGCGAGGAGGACGGGCGGTACCTGTGTGACAGCGCTCGCCCCGCAGCCCAGGGGGACAGCGGCAGCGCCCGGTGGCGGGGTCACAGTCGGCCCCGTGCTCGCAGTCACAGCGCTCCCGGCAGCCCTCTCCATGGAAACCCGGGGGACACCCTGGGAAGGGAAAAGCTCATTAGAGCCTGGCTGAGTGGAGCTCTGCGGCGGAGCCCCGGTCAGTCCAGCAGGGAGAGGCAGAGAGCCTTTCTGACCGACGCCTGCCCAGGCGCTCCGAGCCGCGGCGGCAGAGACCCGTGTGCAGCCCCAAAGCTCCGTGTTCAGCCCCAAAGCTCCGTATCCAGCCCCAAAACTCCGTGTTCAGCCCCAAAGCTCCTTATCCAGCCCCAAAACTCCGTGTTCAGCCCCAAAGCTCCGTGTGCAGCCCCAAAGCCCCCTCGTTCAGCCCCAAAGCTCCGTATTCAGACCCAAAGCTCCGTGTGCAGCCCCAAAGGCTGGGTTCAGACCCAAAGCCCCTCATTCAGCCCCAAAGCCTCGTGTTCAGCCCCAAAGCCCCTCGTTCAGCCCCAAATCCCTGTGTTCAGCCCCAAAACTCTGCATTCAGCCCCAAGGCCCCTTGTCCAGCTCCAAAGTCTCTCGTTCAGCCCCAAAGCCCCTCATTCGGCTCCCCAGCATTTGCTTGGTACCCAACACCTCCGGGAAGTGGGGACCACTTGGGAGGGCACCACTGTGACCCTGGGGTGGCGCAGAGATCAGAAATCACCTCTCTGCCCCTGCTGCCTGGGAAGGGCTCACTGAGAACCCTTGGGAAAGGGAGAGAGCCCCGCAGACTGTGACATTGGTGTCACACCCCTGTCCTGCGGTCCTGCTCTCCGGACCCAAGATCCCCCCAGTCCCAAGCCGAGGGTGTCCCCACCGCCACCACTCACTGTGCTCGCACAAGGGCCCGTAGTGGCCGGTGGGACAGCGGCAGGTCCCGGTGGCCGGGTCGCAGGTGGCGTTGTGCAGGCAGGAGCAGCGCAGCTGGCAGGCGGCACCGAACCTTCCCGGAGGGCATTCTGCGGGAGAGAGGGAGCGGCAGAGATGCTCAGCAGCCCCACACTTGCTCTGCAGAGGGATGTGCTAAGGCAGGGCCGGCAAGGGTGGGATAACAGAAACTGGACCCAGTGTGTGAGCTCCACAGGCACTGGGTCGGTGCGGGACAATCCATCCGGGCCAGGGTTACCTAGTTCGCAGGATTTCCCCATCCAGCCTGGGGCACAGGAGCAGGAGCCATCGGCTGTGTCACAGAGCCCCCCGTTGTGGCAGGAGCAGGGCTGCTGGCAGCCCAGCCCGTACCGGTGCTTCTCACAACCTGCGGGAGCAGAGGCAGCAGCGATGGGCACAGGGACCACGAGCAGGGATCCCAGGGCAAGGATCCTCCTGCCCAGGACCTTTCCCAACGCACTGCCTGACAGTCCTGATGTGCGACCACACTTGCCTTGCTCACAGGTGGGGCCAGTTCTGCCTGGAGGGCACACACAGTCTCCGGTGACGGGGTGACAGGGAACACCGGCCCCACAGGGGCACAGCCCTGCACAGTCCTGGCCGTATCGGCCAGCGGGGCATCCTGGAGGGAGGAAAACCTCGGTCAGGCCAAAGCAGGGCTGGGGAGGTGGGAGGTGGGAGAGGGAAAGTTTTGCACAGCACTGGAGCTGAGCAACAGGAGGCAGAAGGAGCCTCCAGCCCTGCCCTGCTGTGCCACAGAATCATGGAATGGTTTGGGTCAGAAGAGACCTTAAGGATCATCTGTTTCCAACTCCCTGCCACGGGCAGGGACACCTCCCACTAAGCCAAGTTGCTCCAAGCCCTGCCCAGCCGTGGCTGTACAGCATTACAGCAAGGGCACAGTGTGTCAGGAGAAATCCCTTTGTCGTAAAATAAACAGAGCAGAAAAATGTTTTCATGGATAAGGCAGACAGCAAAAACGGTCATTTGCAGGCTCCTTCCCTGGGACACAGCAGGAGGACACTGCTGCCAGGACAGGTGGACAAAGGACACAAGGAGCTTTTCTCAGGAGTCAGTCCTTGGTCTGCTGCTCATCCCCCACAGGGTCACAGCCTTTCTGAGGGCAGGGTCTGCATGTCCCACCCCTCACATCCCCCGGAGGAGGCTCCCCTGCTCCCCCAGCCCCTGTGGCTGAGGCAGCACTCACCGATGCTGCAGTCAGCGCCGATGAAGCCCGCCGGGCAGTGGCACATCCCCGTGGCAGTGTCACACTGGCCCCCGTTCCTGCACTGGCACGGCCTCTCGCAGTCACGGCCGTACCACCCCGGGGAGCACTCTGAGGGGACAACAAACAGCGGCCTCAGTGGCTAAAAATACAAGGACAAGGTCCAGACACCACAGGAAAATCCACCAGGTGGGTTTGCATGGATGTTTCACCCGGGAGGAGGCAGAGAGCTCTGCTGGGAGCAGTCTGTGCCAGGCTGGCACCATCGGTGGGGTTCTGATCCATTCTGTCACACAGAGCAGCCCCAAAGCACCCAGGACTCAACTCACCTCTCATGGCACTGGGATTTCAGGATGGGACAGCCTGCAAAGGGGATGCAGTGGGACCAGAGCAGGACTCACCCAGCTGGCAGGTGGGACCGTGGAAGCCGGGGGGGCAGACACAGGCCCCGGTGACAGGGTGACATTCCTGGGTGGCTCCAGCACACTGGCAGATCTGAGCACAGCCCTCCCCAAAGGTCCCTGGCAGGCAGGCTGTGAGGAGACAGGGCACCACGGTGGCTCAGGAGCCATCCCACCCCTCTCTGCAGGGCTTTTTTTAAAAAACATTTTATTTTAAGCCAGGATTTAGAGAGCCTTATACGGCAGTAAAATTGTCCACCACCCAAAAAGCAAAGGGACTTTCATGCTGAAGGTTCATTCACTCCAGGAAATACTTGAATTAAAAGGAAGGACAAGTACTTAAAGGCATTAGATGCTTTTTGCTGTGCCAGCCCTACCTGCCCTCACATTTCTGCAAGCTCCATACACAGAGATGGCAAATCCAGCACCGTCCCCTGCATGAGGAATGTGCTCACACATCTCTGTCTCTTCCAGACTTGCTCATACCCACAGGAGCTCATTTTAATAGTGATTTATTGCTAATCCTCTGGATAAATACCCAGCTCTGATTTCCCCACTTGGCTCCCTCTGCCCCGCTGACATTCCACAGGCATGCACCCAGCTGCCAGACTGGGAGTTGCTCCTTGGCACAGCTCTGCTCTTGGGCTGTTTTTCTTTGTTTATCTTTTTTTTTCCCCCTTCTATTTTCTGTAGGAATTGCTTGACCCATCACGTTCCCAGAGCCTGTCAGCAGAGCTGCAAGAGGATCATTCCCATCTCCATACGTTTTTCACATCCAGAGCCAGTCAGTCCTGGCGGGCAGCCGCACTGGCCGGTGACATGGTGGCAGGGCACTCCCAGGGGACAGCCACAGCGACTGGCACAGTGCTTCCCAAAGAAACCTGGCAGGCAAGCTGTGGGAAAACAAACAGCGGGATGTGACTCTCCTGCCTGGATTTTAAGTTGTAGCTAATGCCTGGAAGGCATCAAAGCCCAAGGGGCTCCTGCCCCAGTGCAGAGCCAGCCCAGCAGCATCTTGTGTCACAGCATCATTTTGCCACAATGGGTAATTCTCATTAAAAATGAAGTTTCCATCTTGCCAGGCTCTGGAGCAGCTGATGTTTCCCTGGGTTTCCCTTCCCCAGGGGTTTTCCTCACCTTTCTCACAGCGCCGGCCCCTCCAGCCACGGGGGCAGTCGCAAGCACCAGTGATGTGGTGGCACGAGACATTGTCCCCACAGTCACAGAGCTCCTCACAGCGTGCCCCAAAGAGCCCTTCTGGACAAGCTTCAGGGATGAAAACACAGCAGCGAGGACAAATTACACAAAAAAAGTGACCTTTTGGAGCTTTTTCCCAGTAATTCCACAGCTGACTGGGTTTGTCCCTTGTGCACACACAGGCAGCCACTGGGAGTTGACAGGACCCTAGTTTGGTTCTTTTTTAAAAATCAACATAATATCTACCTTTGACTGGGTTTCTTCATTAATTTATATTGAAAGAAACTATAAAAATGCCCAACACTGCCTGGTGCCCAGGGCTGCTGAGGCTGTGTGGGTTCTGGGGGCACGTGGCAATGCTGGGAGAGGACACTGCCCCTCAGGATGTGGCAGGATCCACTGAGGTGATTTGTGTGGACAAGCCTCAGCTGCCAGCAGAGATGTTTACAGCCTCCTGAAGGGAAAAACATTCCCAGCAGGAAACCTGAGAGTGGCTGGTGGCAGCTGAGGCTCTGGTGGCAGCTCCCTTGTGCCAGGTGTCAGCTGGCAAGTGCTGCCGCTGGACTTTACACCCTGATTTGAGGACATGCCAAGCTGAGGTGTCATGACACCAGTAGAGAAGAAGCTTGTGGATCTCTGCTTGGCTGATACATGATGAGGTCCCTGTCACTGATCTGAAGGCCAAGAGCTTTTTCAAACCCTTCCTGATGGGAAGGAGATTGCCAGGGGGTGTGTCACATCTAAGGACACAGCAGACATGGGACAGATGCCATGGCTTGCTGGGGTTTGGGACCAAAGCCAGGCCCAGAGGGTCAGTGTGATACAAGGACACACAGAAGGAAGAATGGAAAGGGGACAATCCACTGTTACTTTTAAAATAATCATGGCAGAGGAAGGTCCTCCCTTGGCATTTTGGTTTCACCATGCAGAGTTGCTGTCCTGCCCTCATCCCTGCTTGGAGCCCATGGCATTGATGCCTGGGGGTCTGTGCCTTTGGGAATCCCATTCCCCCCATACCAGCACTGCTGCAGGCTGCTCTGGGTGTGCATCAGCACTTTCGGGACAGCCCTCAGACAACAGGAAGCAGGTGGGGTTGGAACTGGATGATCTTTAAGATCCCTTCCCACCCAAACCCCTCTGTGATTCAATGGAAGGAGAAAGGGCAGCAGTGGGCAAAACTGGGGCACAGCCAAACCCATGGCACTGCCAGCTCCCTGCTTGCTGAAATCTGAATTTTATGTCTTTGCTTAAGCACCCAGACCCTCCCTGTGCAGCACCAGGTGCTGACAGAGCCATCAATGCTCAGATCAACCCCCACATGCCCCACTTACGTCTCTCACACTTGTCGCCGGTCCAGCCGGGCTGGCAGAGGCAGTGCCCTGTCCTATGGTCACAGAGCCCCCCGTGCTGGCACTCACAGCGCTGCTGGCAGTCCAGGCCATGCTGCCCCTGGGCACAGGCTGGCAGGGGCACAGGGTGAGACACTGTCCTGGAACCCATCCTCCCAACTCCCACCCTCCCAGCTCCCACCGCCCCACACATGCGGGAGGGACCGTGCACCCCAACCCCTTGCACGTCACCTCCAACTTCCAGAGGAAAACCATTCCAAACCGGGACCTGTTTGCCCCAGAGCCATTTCCCCAGCTGTTTCCTCACCCAGCTCACAGCCCAGCCCCATCCAGCCTGCAGGACAAGCACAGGCCCCCGTGGCCGGGTCACAGGTGCCACCGTTCTGGCAGAGGCAGCGCTGCTGGCAGTTCTTCCCGTATAAACCCGCCGGGCAGGCTGAGGGAGAAACAGGACAAACACCCCAGTCAGGACACAGCTCTGGAGGTTTGTGCCATGCTGCCAGAGCCGTGGGTGGATGGTCTAATACACAGCAACACAGGTTTTGTTGCAAGAGAAGCCAATGACAGCTTTTGGAGTTTCACCTGCTCAGGGAAGAGGCAGCAGCATTCTGCCCACCCCAAGGAACAGCATTCCTTCCCATGCTGGCAGGGGAAGCAGGCTGGGCTGGGAAGGGTTACCTTGTTGGCACGAGGGTCCCATCCACCCCTCTGAGCAGAGGCAGAGGCCGCTGATGTGGTTGCAGGTGGCGTTGTTGAAGCAGTGGCAGGTCTGGCTGCAGTTCTGGCCGTACCTGTTCTCCTGGCACGCTGCAGGGGAGCAGAGCAGGCAGGAATGGTGGGCAGTGGGTGGGAATTACAGCAGCCAGGCTCCTACCAACTCTCCCAAGCACTGGGAGAGGATCTGTCAGTGGTGGCTGGCTGCTGGGTGAGAGGGTTTTGCGATGTTACAGGGAAATAATGTGTTCTACAGGCCTGACATCTGAACAAAGACACTGCTACCATCAGTGATACATCCTTCATCTATTTGGAAGCAGTTTTGCTGGATTCCCAAGCCCTCATTGCATTCAACCACAACATGCTGAGGCAGACCTCCCCTTCTGAACCCAAATTAAATTCCACACAGAGAAAATAACAAATGGAGAACGGAACACCCAGACCTGCAGTTCCTATCATCAGCAGAAACAGCCCAGAGTGCCCATGGGGGCAGAGTGGGCACCTCCCACAGACACCTACCCTGGCCACAGTGGGGGCCGGTCCAGCCTGGGGGACACTGGCACTGTCCCATCACAGGGTCACAGTGGGCACCATTCAGGCAGTCACAGGCTTGTCGACACTCCAGTCCATAAAATCCATCAGGGCAGGCTGTGGAAAACAAAGGAGAAATCCACACAAAATGCAGAGCTGGAGCCCTCCCAGTGGGAAGGGTGCCTGCACCTTGGTGGCCTTTGTGGCCAATATGAGGCTGCTCCAGCGTGACAGCCATGGCTGAGGGCAGCAGATATTGGATGCAAGTCCACTGTGGACATTCCAGGTACAGGAGAGGGCAGTGGTGGATCAGGAGAGTGATGGTTTGAGGTTCCTGACCACAGAGAGGTTACTGGGGGAGCTGGATCCCTGCATCCAGGGACACCTCCAAGAGGCAGCTCCTAGATCCTGTGTGCAACGTGTACACACTCAGGTGACCTCAGCAGCTGTGCAGCCACTGGGTTGCCTATTATTTACATTTTCATAGTCTTTTTTTTTTCCCCTAGACCTTTTCCCTCCAGAAATAAAACCAGAGGCAGCAGCTTGCAGAGTTCTTCCTCCCCCCATGACCATCCTGAGGAATTCTCTGCTGTAACAGGATAACGAAGTCTGACAGGGAGCACAAACCCTCTGGGATGGAGCCTTGGTCCCCAGGGTGAGGTACTCACCGTGCTCACAGAATGTTCCTCGCCAGCCTGGGCTGCAGGTACAGGCCCCACTCACATGGTCACAGGTGGCCCCGTTGTCACACTGACACTGGTGCCGACAGCTCAGCCCATACCACCCTTCTGGGCACTCTGCAAGAAACGAGACTGAGGAGTCTGTCCTTTCCTGTGACCCAGAGAAGTTATCCTAAGGCAGGGGCTTAGATTCTGAATGGAACAAAATTATCTAGCAGCTGATTTTTTTTTTATAACAACCAGCATGTTTTAACCTGCCCCTTACAGGTGTGTACCCACATCACCCAGCCATTCTGGGGACAGGATCAGCATCACAGCCAGGGAAGGGGACTGGGCTGGAGTGATGCCTTTCCCTGGAGCACCTGCAGCCCCTGGCTGGGTGTGAGGGCAGGCAGGGCAGGGCAGCACTCACTCTGCTCACAGCGGGTGCCTGTGTACCCGGCCTCACACAGGCACTGCCCGGTCTCGGCGTTGCAGCTGCCGTCGCTGTTGCTGCAATTGCAGGCGTGGGCACAGTCGGGGCCCCAGCGCCCCAGGTCACAGGCTGGAAAAACACAGCAGGAGCTCATCACTGGTGTGTACCTGAGAGCACAGTGTGGGCACAGCGCTGCCTTCACCAGCAGGCACAATGTCCCTTGGGGACAGGGACAAACACAGCCGTGGAGAGGCCAGTGGCACTGCCAGCACCGGACAGACAGAGTGGAGAAACCAAAAGGATTTCAGAGAGATCTCCCTGGCAGAAGCATGGCATGAAGACAAGAATGGAGCAATGGCAGCATAGCTTGGCACAGGTCAGGGTGGCCCAGAAGTGAGGGTGACAGAGCACAGGTGCTGTACCTCGCTGGCAGTGGTACCCCGTCCAGCCGGGTGGGCAGCTGCACATCCCCGTCACCGGATGGCAATGTCCCTCATTCCCACAGCTGCAGCTCAGCTGGCAGTCAGGGCCAAACCAGCCGGGTGGACACGCTGCCAAGGGAAACAGGGAGGGGCTGCAGGTGGCTGGTGGAACCCTGGCCCTTGGAAGAGCCGCTGGGTACCACAGTGCTTCAGCAGAGCCGCGAGCACTGACACAGCTCTGACACCCCAAGTGCAGGTGCTGAACGGGACGAGGGGCTCAGCATTTTGCCTCCCTTTCTCCTGCTGCAGAAGTTACCACAGTGGAGATGGGGCTAGAGGGACTTTGAAGTCCCCAGTCTGCAACTCAATGAGCGAGGAAACAGAGATGTGCACAGTGCTCAGCCTGCCCTGCTGAGCCTGGTCAGTCACTGGATGCTCTATTCACTGGAGCAGATGCTATAGCTCAGCTGAAATACTCCCATTCCAGCTGGAGATGGACATTCCAGCTGAGGGACCCACCCCAGCCTGCACTCACCATCCTGGCAGCGCTGGCCAGTGTAGCCAGGCGGGCACAGACAGGCTCCAGTGGCACGATCACAGCTGGCATTGTTGGCACAGTCAGGGCAGATCTCCTGGCAGCCCGGACCCCAGAGACCCTCAGGGCAAGCTGGAGTGTGAGCAGACAGAGAAGAAGACACAGCACTGGGATCAGAGCCAAGGTGGCAGAGGGAAATGTCTGACCTTCTGGGCTCCCTCTTGCAGTCACTGCTGAGCTCATGCAAGACGTGGAGTTTTGTTCGTGGCCACCAGCGAGCACAGCATGGCTGTGCCTGTTCCACAGGCAGCGTGCAAGCCCTCTGTAAGTGCTATTCTGAGCTCGCTCCAGGATTTTCATGCCAATTTTGGATTTGCATCCACTTGCAGGGAGCTCTAAGGGCTCCTCAGTGGGAAATGGTGCTGCTGGCACAGGGACTTCACAGCTGCCGTCACACCATGGACAGCACATCAGTCACTGCTCCAGGACCTGCTGGGAGTTGTAAAGAAGGAGCAAAAGGCTAAACTGCTAAAACCAGGGCAAGAATCCTTCTCCAACTGGTCCTAAGCTGCTCCAGGGCCTGGAAAAAAGGCAGCTTGAAATGTATGGTAAGTACTGTGCACACGTAGTTTCATTGCTCAGCCAAACTCTTAAGAGCAGGACATCTCTATGTAACTAATACCTTCCAGCTGCTGCAGTACTGCAGAATCATGCAAAAGCTTTCAATTTCAAACTGTCTAGTTTTCTAGCAGTTAAAGAGTAATCTGGTGAATTAAAAACATGCATCAAGAAAGAAAGGTTCCTCTCCTACATTGAAGACTGGGACAACCAAAAACATCTTCATCTTTTACATCATGTTGTTTAAGACTCACCATCAAAAGCTGCAATTTTTTCTAGTTTTCCACAAAGATGATTCTAACTGCACTGGATGTTTTTAAAATGAATTTTAGTAAAAGAAAAGTAATAGGTGTACACCTAAATCCCTCCCTTTACACCAATATCACTGATGGCTTGCTCTGCTGCCCGTGCTCACCTTGGGCACAGTCATGTCCTGTCCAGCCAGGTGGGCAGTGGCACTGCCCTGTGCTCCTGTCGCAGGATGCTTCTCCACAGGCACAGGGATGCCGACAGCTTGGCCCAAATGTCCCCTCGGGGCATTCTGTGGGAGAACAGCAGGGTCAGAACCTCCCACAAGGTGCCCAAGAGCATTCTACCTGCCTGGCCCTGCAGGCTGAAGGAACCTCTTCAGGTTTTCCTGAAGGAAGGCTTTGTGAGGAATAGCCCAGCTGTGAGAGGCTCCCACCTGTGCTCATGGTTTAGTGGGCATGGTAGTGCTTGCTCAAAGGTTGGACTTGGTGATCTTGGAGGTCTTTTCCAACATTAATGATTCTGTGAGCCCAGGTATGACCACTTTGTGAGCCACACTGCTCACCTCCAGCGTTGCCACCACTGCCCTGGTCTGTCTGCCTGTCACTTCTCTCTTGTTGTGTGTCCTTTCAACAAGATTTTCTTCAGGCAAGAGTGACCACTCACATCCCTAAAAGCTGAGGCCAGACTGGTCACCAGTCTTTGGACAAGGACTCTGCCCAAGCCACCCTGTTGTCTCTGGGCTGGGGTGCAGCACACTGGGGTCACAGCCCCACACCAAAGCACCCCTTGGCTTTTCCAAGATGCTTTGAGGGTTTTTACCTCCCTGGCTGAATGCCTCCTGGATCTGAGTACCAGGATTTTAAGAAGCAGCCAGGTTTGCAGCAGGACACAGATGGAAAGCAGGAAAGAAGGAGCATCCTCATCCAGAGGAGGAATAAGTGCTTTTCCTTCCCTCTGTTCTGGATGCCAATGTGGTTCTGCTGATCCCAGCTCAGTTAGATCTTTGTACCCCGTGCCACAATTTAGCAACCAGCTGGTGACACGCAAACTGAGGGCCCCAGATCAAAGATCCTTAAATCCTCTCTGAGTCCCCCACAAGAGCTCCCTGCTCAGCAAAGCCAACGTTCTGTAAAGCTTCAGCAGAAGAGAACACACCGGCACTGACAAACCACAGAGGAAACGCAGCGCCTCAATTTCCAGTGACACAGTGGAGTTTTTGTTATTCCTCCTCTTTGCTAATTGATGGCAGATGTTTGTCTTCACCCTTTAATAATTTCCAGATCCGAACAACAGCCAAGAGCCTACTATTTCTATACAAATATTTGTGTTATTTCCTGTGACTCCCCCCTACAGACTTCAGCTCCTTTCTTACCCTTTTTAAAAATATCTCAAGCAGGAGCACCCAGCCTGACAAGGCTCCAGGGGCCACAGCATCCCACCACGGGGGGGCTCAAGGCTGTCAGACCCCACCAGGAAACACAGCCCTGCAGCAGCTGTTCCCATCTCTCCTGCCAGCACTATTGCATTGGGATTCTTGCTGCTTTCTGCAGCTCTTGTTCCAACCAAGTCCAGTCAGAAATGGGGCTCTGCACCACAACCCTCTGCTGGCAGATCAAAGAGGTTGATGGTTGCAGCTTCTGGGCCGGGGTGAAGCAGTGCTTGGCTAAACATCAGTGAGTACAGAAACTCCCGGGATGCTCCAATCCAAACCCAGATGCTGGCCACTTCCAACCTCTCCACACAGCGTCTTCTGCTGCTGCAGTCTGTCCTCAAGTGTCCAACTCCTTGCAATTTCTGCAGGATCCTACCAGCTGAAGTGGGTTCGGGAGGCCTCAGCCTCACAAGAGCAGGAGTGGGTTGATTTTTCAGTCGCCACTCAGCTCTGTGGTTGGCAGAACTTATTCTTTTCCAAACGCTGTGTTTATATTTTATAATCATCACCTCGTGCCAATGACTCACTGCCTTTAGGTTCTCTCAAAGCACCTTTGTCTGCCCAAAGTGAAGCTCTTTGGCACACAAAATTTCAAGATTTCAGGATCTTGAAATCTGCACCCTCAGAGCCTGAGTGTTGGACACAGTTTGACATAAACAGGGCTGGGCAGTTCAGTCACCATCCCATCAACTGGGCCTTCATGGGAAGAGCACAGAACTGCTCTAGGATGTTCATACAGAGGCAGAAGTTTGAATACTGATGTAAATAAAATGTAAAATACTCCTTGGCACTTGCAGATGAAACAGTTTCAATACGGAATAGAGAACAGAGCAGAAAATGTGATACTGTTGTGCTGGGCAACAGCCTGGAAGGGAAAAGACATCAAGGCCAGGGAAAGATAATTAGATGCCAATCACCTCCATCTACCAACACAGAGATGTCCAGTGGCAGGTGAAGTGACACCTTGTTCTCCTTTTCTGAATCAGGCTTGATTTATACAAGGAATTCACTCTCCCACTTTAAAGAGGTGGCAGCATCTCACAGAGACCTGTGGATGGCAGCTCCTGTGTCCCCTGAAGTCTCTACTGGCCACCCATCAGATCATCTGCAGAGGGCTGGGGCTCTCAGGGGATTCTGGAAGTGCTTTTATGTCATTTTGTGAAACAAAATTGTGAGGACTGGCAAGTTACCAGCACTCACAGAGCTGCCCTGCACCACCCTGCCTTACCTTGGTCACAGTGCTCGCCATGGTAGCCTGGGGGACACTCCTTGTGACACTCCCCAGTGACAGGGTCACAGGGCACTCCTGGAGAGCAGCTACACTTCTTCTTGCAGCCATCCCCGTAATACCCAGGGTCACAGCCTGTGAACAACCATCATTAGAAAGAAAGAAGCTCTGAAATTACTCATTGCCCCTGACAGAACCTGGCCCTGGGTGCTGAGCACCCTTCCAGGTTCCACCACCCCCTGTCACAGCTGTCCCCACCACGCCCTGTCACAGCTGTCCCCACCCACCACACAGCTCCTGCTGACCACTGAACGTGTCTGAGTGTGAGCACGGTGTGTTCCTGAGTAAGCAAGAGGTGAGACAGTCTGGGAGGGTGGAAAACAAGCAAAGCATTCCCCTGAGAAAATTAAAGAGGCCATGGGAGGAAAAAAGGGGGATGCTCTGGGGGTGTTTTGTGGGAACAGAATGACACCAGATGACACCAAGCTGGGTATGAGTGTGGATCTCCTGAAGGGCAGGAGGGCTCTGCAGAGGGACCTGGACAAGCTGGATAGATGGGACAAATCCAGGGATATGAGGTTTAACTAGACCAAGTGCTGGGTGCTACACTTTGGCCACAACAACCCCTGCAGCACTCCAGGCTGGGGCAGAGTGTCTGGACAGCAGCCAGGCAGAAAGGGACCTGGGGACACTGATGGACAGCAGCTGGACAGGAGCCAGCAGTGTGCTCATGTAGCCAAGAAGGCCAATGGTCCCTGGCCCAGATCAGGAATGGTGTGGCCAGCAGGACCAGGGCAGGGATTCTTCCCCTGAGCTCGGCACCAGTGAGACTGGACCTCAAGTGCTGTGTCCAGTTCTGGGCCCCCCAATTTGTCCCAAGGAAGGACATTGGAGCATGGCCAGAGAAGGGCAACAAGGCTGGTGAAGGGTCTGGGACACAAGTCCTGTGAGGAGTGGCTGAGGGAGCTGGGTTGTTTATCCTGGAGAAGAGGAGGCTCAGGAGAGACCTCATCACTCTACAATTCCCTGACAGGAGGGTGCAGCCAGGTGGGGAACGGGCTCTGCTCCCAGACAACAGCAACAGAACGAGAGGACACAGCCTTAAACTGTGCCAGGGGAGGTTTAGGCTGGACTTTAGAAGTTCCTCACACAGGCTGGAATGAGATTCCCAGGGTGGTGGTGGAGTCACCTTTCCTGGAGGTGTTTAAGAAAAGCCTGGATGTAGCACTCAGTGCCACGGTCTGGGTGACAAGGTGGTGTTGGGTCATAGGTTGGCTTTGATGACCCCAGCGGTGTTTTCCAACCCATCTGAAGGTGTGAGTGTGTGCCTCACTCACTGTCCTCGCAGCGCTGGCCACGGTAGCCGGGTTTGCAGCGGCAGGAGCCGTCCCTGGCGTCGCAGTCCCGTGAGTTGTGCTGCAGGCACTGACACTCCTCCGAGCACCCGGCCCCAAACGCCCACTTGGGGCATGCTGCAGGGCAAGGGAAGAGCTGTCAGCGACCCAGGGCGAGGGACAGAAACCTCCTTTCCAGAAAGGCTGGAATGCAAGGGTAACCACGGGGATCAAGACAAACCTACCCAAGTGGCAGAAGCGGCCGTACAAGCCGGGATCGCACAGACAGGCTCCGTAAATCCGATGGCAGTGACCCCGGTTGGCACAGTTGCACTTTTTCCTGCAGTGCTTCCCAAAGAATCCCTTGGGGCACCCTAGTAACAGAGAGAGGTTTCCTGGGAAGATGAGCCAGTTTCAGTGGGTCATTTTAATTGAGAGAAACACACCAGAACCAGAGCTGTGTGAGGGCGGGGATGCACCGAGGGCAGGGATGCAGCCAGAGGGAGAGAGTACAGATTCCCTGCACCAGCTCCAAATCAGCTGGGCAGCGTCACAGGGGATGTCACTTGCTGCCACTCGTCATGATGCTCCAGGCACCCATCAGCTCTACACTCACTGTCACCAGCAACTCCGCTGGTTGGGACAGAAATAATCCACCCACAGGGCTCCAAGAGGTCAAGGCTGTCCTCCGTGACAAAGCAACCCATGAGGCTGCTCCTGTTGAAAAGCCACTGGGATATTTGCACTATTAAGTGAACAAAATTATTGTTTTTTCTCTGTTATGCTAAAGATTTTGATATTGGAAGCACATGGCAGACAAGCTGTGTCAGCAGAGTGCTCTGGCTAGCAGCTGCCCAGCAGCATTTGCCTTGTCCCTCCAAACAGAGGAGCAGAGGAAATGCCACCCTGGGACAACAGAGCAATTCTGCATTGTTTAATTTTACCTCTGTTTTCTCTCTGCCCCCCTCAATCACCTCCTTCCTACAGAAAGAAGAGGTTGGGGTATCTCTTGTGCTCATTTGCATTCTGCTTCACTCTCCTCCTTCAGTAATAGTTCCCATATGCTCCCAACATGTGACTGAAGTCCTTTTGTCTGAATCTTTGATTGTCTTCCTCTTTCTGGTTTTCAAATTATGTCCCCCAAATTTTAACCCTTTGGGAGCGAGAAATGAGCACAACCAACTGTGACACCTCCTTTGGGTACTTTGGTTAACTACTGGTGTCACAGCTTTCCAATGCTTTGGGTGGAAAATGCCTCCACAATTTCCATGGAAATTAACCATGGAAATTGTGGATTTGACATTCTTTCCTGTGTCTGCCACTGAATGCCCCATAAAAGAGACCTGTGCTCTCAATCATGGATGAGTAGTGAATAGGGACTGCAAAGGTCTTTGAGTGCAAAGACAAAACAGAACACCTGGAGCACTGTTTTGTGGGGGAAGAGTGTGATTTTCCACTCCTTTTGCTTTTTAAAATGACATTTTTCCACACAAGGCTCAGTGGTTGATGGTCTCCAATGGAGCAGGAATGTGTTCAAGCCACTCTCACTGGGATGGCTCAACAAGAGACCTGCAAGATGCTGTTGATGAACAACTACAAAAGGACCAGTGCAGGAACCTCACAGGAAACACTTCCAGGCTTTAGAGAAGCACATCTGGGACATCAGCGATGGCCAGAGCAGCCATTTAACCAGCGGTGGCAAATCTCTGCCAAGACATTGACACCAGCAAGGAGGAGGATGGGGATGGCCCCCAGCACCACAAAGAGGGTGAAGGGATGCTGGACTCACCGTCCTGGCAGAGCTCTCCGGCCACGCCGGGCGGGCAGCGGCAGGCGCCGGTGGCAGGGTCACAGGTGCCACCGTTCTGGCACCGGCAGCTCTGGCTGCAGTTGCTGCCAAAAGTGCCAGCCGGGCAAGCTGGGGAGGGAGAGGGAGATGAGGCTCAGCCCAGGCACAGCCTGGCAGGGCTGCATCCACTGCACACCCCAGGGCAGGGGACAGAGCTGCCACTCACTCTGGTTGCAGAGCACGCCGGTCCAGCCAGCTGGGCAGTGGCAACCGCTGCCCTCAGCGGTGCAGGTGGCTCCATTCTTGCAGTCATCACAGGTCAGGCTGCAGTCAGGGCCAAACGTGTGCTCCAGGCAGACTGCAACGAGACACACCACAGTGAGAACCTCCCCGAGGCCCCAGCACCCTGGGGAGTCTGGGCAGAGAAACCCCCATGCAGAGCTAAACGTTTAGCAGAGCTAAACACAGAAAAGGCACTCAACAGGCCTGGTGTGTTCACCAAACAAGTAAACCCAGCCTGCACCGTTATTCCTGAAGAGTTCCAAGCAAAGTACAGCACCGACGGCTGCTGCAAAATGCCCACCGAATTTCTCTGACAGCGTGTGCTCCCCTCGTGCCTCCATCTCTTCCTCTTCTTCCTCATAGTTGTCATTGAAGAGCTGGGTGAACTCATCTCGCAGGATGGCGACGTGAGGGATGGGGCGGATGACGGGGCGCCGGCCATCCAGGGCCTCCACCGTGTCCTCTATGGCTGGGGGAGCAGGGACAGAGGTGACAGCGTCACACTGGGAAAGGAGACAAGGTCTCTGGGAGGTGAACAATGGGACAGGACCTCTGCAACAGCAAAGGGAAACCAGAACTCGCTGTGGGTCTCAGGTCTGCAGCACTGATCTGGCCTTCTTTTGACACCTCTAAAGGTTTCCCAGGTTGTTTGTTCAGAGATTTTTTGGCTACAGTGGGCCCAGGTCAGGTACATGATCTCAAGATCTCTGTACTGCTACAAAGAAATTATCTATTATTTCTTGTAAGGAAAAGCTGTAGAGGCTGGTGACTGTGGAAGGGGCTCTGGCTCTTTGGTTCACATTGAGCCATCACTGCAGGCTGTGTAGTTGTTGGAGGTGCAGCTGTGCCATAACTCCCTGCACTTCTTTGGACAGTGCTGTGAACAAGGCTAAAACATGACTGAACCTGCCTAGAAAAGCTTTCCAGGGCTGGGATGAGGCACTGCCACTGCTCAGGTGAAAGAGGTGAGGTGCAGGGCTAAGGAGCTCCAGTCTGTGTGGTCCTGGCTCAGACAGGAGGCAGAGCAGGGACCCACTGCCCAGCCTGGGGCAGCCTGGACGAGGCACTTACAGATGCAGCTCCTTCTGTCTTCATCCAGCTTGTGCCCAATGTCACAGCCACACTGGAACGACCCTGGCTGGTTCTGGCAAGTGTGTTCACACCCACCGTTGTTTGCAGAGCACTCATCCACATCTACAAAACATGGGACACTCAGGGGGACAGGAGCAGTGGCAGGGGCCTGGGCATGCCTGGCCATGCAGCAGTAACAGGCTGGTGGCATCCTCTCTGCTAAATATGTGAAGCCATGGATTCTAAAAATGGAGTTAAACCACCTCAGGGATTAGGGATGCCTGGGTTCAACAAACAATGTGCTGGGCTTCAGTTCCCATCCATTATTAATTGTGTAGGAACAGGTGGGTGTGTTTGGCTCCTTCCCCTGGGAAATGCTGTTGAGAGCTTTGGAAGTGTGAACTTCCAAATTAGGGGGATTTTTCCCCACATTCTTTCTGCTGAGAAGGTGACTCATCAGAAAGCTGGCAGGAAAACTGGTAGGAGCTGGGAGAAACTGGTGGATGTTTGCAACCAGGTAGGACAATTTCTTGCTCCCCTAATTAAAGCTTCATTAGTCACCGTCTTGGCTGTGTTTTATACAGACACTGTTGTCTTTATCCCTTGGGTGAAAGTGACGGGCAGTGTTGCCCTCTGGGGTTGAACATCAAATGGTTTTTGTGAATTAACGGGGTCAAGCCTGGGCCAGCTCACTCTGAGTTAGCCCTATCTGACCTTGATGTGTTCAAAAATCCCACTGCTGCTCTCCAGTTGGGCTGGGCTTAGCATCGGGGATAGAACTGAGCTGCCCAACACTAAACAAACTGTGAAGAGTGACAGCGGGCAAATTAGAAGTAGAGGGACCTATTTCCTGTGTGTCCCTGGCTCTGCCTGGAGCCCAGCGAGGTGTTGGCACTCACCATCACAGCCACAGCCATCCGTACTGAGCCTGTACCCGGCATGGCAGGAGCACTCGTAGCCCCCAGGGTAATTGTAACAGTCTTGATGACAACAGTGAGAACCAGTGTCACACTCATTGATATCTAAATGACAAACAAAGGGTGTTAATACACTGCAGGGTGGTGACAGGAACTGTTAAACTGCTCCCTGACTAGTTCTGGTGAGCTTTTACTGATCTGCCGCCAAATGCTGAGCCAGGATTCAAGAGTTCCTCTTGAAATCAGGGAGATTTGTGTTAATAGATCATCCTTTCCATCGAGGGAGGAATCCTGAGTCCTTGAGGGAAGTTCATTGTGGTTCCCAGTTGAGGATTGTGGTTACAGGTTTCCTGTCCTTACAAGCAGGGTGACTCCAGCTGACTGACTCCTGCTTAGGAAGGTTTTATCCAGGAAAAACTAATTAGTTTGGAAGTCATAATTGCTGTCCAAGTATATCTTGAGGGAAGTTTGGGGATAGTTTTGAGCAGAACAGTATTTCATCTGCTCTCACTTTCCATCAGTTTCTATCCTCTTTAACCTCTTTGAAGTGCACATACACAGCAGTCAAGAGGGATCCTGACCTAAGATCCCAAGAGGGATCCTCACCATTACCTGGGATGTGCTTGGCAATCAAGATCTGGCCTTTTCCTGCTCCTTACCAGTGCACGACTTCTGGTCCTCTTCCAGCCGAAAGCCAAAGTTACAGGTGCAGACTGGGCCAGAGCTGGTGTGGTGGCACATGTGGGAACAGCCTCCATTGTTGGCTTCACAGCTGTTCACAATCTCCATCTCTATCCCTGGAAAAGGCAGGCTGGTTAGGATCCTGTGGGACACATCTGCACACACTGCTGGCCCCTGCCCCCGGTGCCGTGCCCCCACCAGCTCCTGGCACTGCATCCCTGCTGAGGAGGGGGATCTGCAGTGGGAAAGGATGGAAATAGCTCAGCACAGAGGCCACTGCTGGGCTGGGAAGTGGGGTATAAAAAGAAACCTCTGGATCTCACGCAGCCTCTTAGGGACGGGGTCGTGGAGCAGGCTCTGGACAATCTCTGGGATGAACAGGCTGCGGATGAAACTGCTCCCACTCCTGCCAAGCAGCAGCGTGTGCTGCCAACCAAAAGTTGGCTCAGCCTCAGAGCAGAGCTGTTCTGGTGCCAGGGAGAAATGGGAGCAGCAGAATACAGCTAAGTAGGGAAACATCCAGATGCCTACAGCGAGAATCGTTAGCTCCTGACATGTCAAAAGTGGTCGGCGCAAACATCAATTGCAGCCATAGATCATCCGAGCTTGGCAAGGTTTCTGTAAACTTGTCTAGTTAATTAAGCTTTCTTAAACTAAAAGGAACTTGTTTCATGGAGCTTTGACTCAGTCCTGAACCTCAGGAAAACAATTTCTGCCTTCAAGAACACTGAGTTTTTCGTGCATTCAAACCCAAGGAGGATGAAAGGGATCTTGATGCTTCCCAATGGATCTGTGCTTGTCAAAAACAAAAGCTGTGCCACAGTGGAAGACTTTTTCCAGATTTCACAACATGATTGTCATCCCTGTCCTTATTAAAGCAGCACAAACAGGGTTTTGCTTAAAAGAAACGTGCTTGGAAGGGCAGGGAGAAACATCTCTCATGTGGAAAGGCTGCTTTGCTGACCCCAGGACAATGTCAGTGGTTATGGTGTGAGATTGCCTGTGTCCCTAAGAAGAAAGCTGTGTACATACTGAGACTCTTAAATCTCCTGTCATCATCCTAGTGCCCCACATTGCTCTGTTTAATGCCTTTCAAGACCCATTATGGCCTGCTAAGCCTCGCCCTTGGACCCTTGTGAAGCTCCAGCAGCTGCACAAGGGGACCCTCACAGCTCCCAGTAACACCAGCTGCCAGCACTGGGACTGCCACGGGGGCTGTCATCTCTGAGGGGCTGGTGGCTCTGGCTCAGCCTGGCCCTGCTGGGGTGCAGCAGCTGCACAAAGCCGTGAGGACAGTCCGGCTCACTCTTGCATCACAGAGTTTATTTCTTTCCTTGATGGGAGCAGATGTGATCCCTTCACTGGCTCAATTCCTCCAGTGACACATCTGCAGCTGACTGAGCTTGTCCAGCAGAGTCCCCAAGAGCAGAATTTAGCTTATTTGAAGCCAAATGGCTTCAAATCAGTTGTCTTAACCAGCTAAAGTGGCTTTGTGGTGACTTTAAAGACCAGACCAAGATTTTTATCTTGGTGGGGGAGTAAACAGCCCCAAAACTGCTTGTGAAATCCTTCAGCAGAGATTGCCACGTCTTGGCCTGGTGATTCCCAGAGGGCAGTGAGAAACACGTGCCTGCAGCAGCCCAGGTGTGCCCTAACCTGCTGGGCGGGGCTGAGCCTGCAGTACTCACGGTAGCATTGCTTGCCATCTGCCCCCAGCTCGTAGCCCGGGTTACAGGTGCACTTGAAGGAGCCCCGGGTGTTGAGGCACTGGTGTGCACACATGGCCAGCCCCATCAGGCACTCGTTCACATCTGTGAGAGGGAGAAAGCTGTAAGATAAGTAGGCTGAACCTTAAATATCCTTCCAAAGGGACTATTGTTATGATATTTGAGTAGTGCACTGGTTTCTTGCACCCTGAACTCCTCATTGGGGTCCAGACCAACAAAGACAAAGAGTTAAAAGTTTGGAATTGCTGTAAAGCTTCCCAGGAGATTGGATCACAAGGCAGTGGGGCATTCACAGAATCACAGAATCAATTAGGCTGGAAAAGACCTTTGAGAGCATCGAATCCAATCTATGACCTTAAACTACCTTGTCACCAGCCCATGGCACTCAGTGCCACATACAGTCTATTCTTAAACACCTTCAGGGACAGTGACTCCACCACCTCCCTGGACAGCCCATTCCAATGATTAATCATCCTTTCTGTAAAGAATTTCTCCCCAATGTCCAGCCCAAACCTCCCCTGGAGGAGCTGTCTGTTGCTGCAGGCTCAAGCAGGGCTCTTGCACAGACACCACCTGAGCCATCCATGGGAAGGCATGTGCTTCCCTCCATTCTGTTCACACTGAGCACTCCCTCATCCATGAGACACAGTGGTTTTCCTCCATGGGAGGGCTCTGCAGGGCACTCACCTTCGCAGGCCTTGCCATCAGGGGCCAGCTGGTAGCCAGGGTGGCACTCACAGCGGGCACGGCCGCGGTGGCTGTGGCAGCGGTGCATGCAGCCCCCGTTCCTGTCAGCACACGGGTTCCTCACTGCAGGCAGAGCAGAGAGCCCAGGTCATTCCACACAGATCCTGCCTCTTATGGCATTGTGGGAGAGCAGAGCACAGACCAGCAGGAAAGCCTGCAGTCTGTGAAAGCCTGTTCTGCACAGAACAGAAAATCCCTGCTCCATCCGTTCGGGAGGATTTACATGGTGTGAGATCCTGCACAAGGCTGGCATTAAGCTGGGTAAAACCCTTCCAGCAGGAGCTTGGCACAGGCAGGTCCTTCTGCAAAGATTACAGAGCAAGTGCTGGCAATTTGCTCCAAGTGCTCCTACCCAGAGGTTTGCCAGTCTCTGACCTGCCCCCGGACTGGGACAGATGCTCCAAACCCCACTGACTGCTGCATTTGTAACATCCCAGTTGTTCCTTTTGCCTTAGCAACTTCACAGCTCAGCCCTTCCCTCCTTCCTGCCTTTTGAATGCCAACTGCTATGAATGAGAACAACCTTGTGTTCTGTCCCCTACAGCTTCTCTCCCTCCTGAGCCAGGAGCAGGTCAGCCAGAGGGGGAGAATATCCCACCCCACTGCCACATTCTGCTGTCCCTCCACTCTCCCAGCAGCCTGTGCCTTCATACAATTTCATTTTTGTTGGCTACAACTCCTCTAGCTCTTCCCATCCCTTGGAATAAGCCACAGGATATGTCCATGACAACAAAACACACAGAGTTTTTACTGGAAATCCCCCAGTCTGATCTGCTGGACATCTGAGCAGCCCCATGCCAGCAGCTCCCAGCTGGAAGCCGTGGCTCCCCAGCCCCCCAGGCGTGCCCCAGGGACTCACAGATGCAGCGTTTGCCATCCTCGTGCAGCTGGTGACTGTGCCGGCACTGGCAGCGGTGCTGGGCCAGGGTCACCTGCACACAGTCATGCTCACAGCCACCGTTGTTCAAGGCACAGGAGTTCAGAGCTGCGAGGCAAAGGGACACAAGGTTTGGCACAAAAGGGTGACACCTGCATGAGTGAAGGGCACCTCTTGCACAGTGTTGGAGGCTAGAATTCTGAGAAGTGTTTCTCTGCATGTTTTAAGGGATCTAAAAACCCCTGACAAACACTGTTTTTAACCTTTGTTCATGGAGAAGGCTTCTTAGGCTCTGGGATGAAGCAGAACTTTCAAGAATATGGAATAGATAGCAGCATAATATGTAGTTTATCACAGGGTGAGAATTTTAGATTTCTGGGGTTTCTAGAATGGCAGGCAGGTGAAAGCAAGATGGAGAAAACCTTGTGGTTTTCAGGCTTCTTCCTTCTTCATCTTCTCCATCTTTTGCTGTGACAGTGGCACTTTCTGGTTGGTTTAGAGACTGACTTTCTAACATAGATGATAGGTATTGGAAAGTTATTGTAAATACTGTAGACATAGTTTTTAGTATAAAAGTAAACATCACCCTGAGGAGGTGGGATTGTGCCTTAAACTGACTTGCTGAACAGACCTCTGCTAGTCACAGAAAGAATGGAATAGATAAGAAAGAATAAACAACCTTGGAAAACAGAAGAGATGGCTCTCGACTATTTCTTCCATCACCTGGCTGGGGAAAAAAGACTTTTGCATCTCAGGAATCATCAAACCATTCAAAAAACTCGAGAGCACAGGACCAGGGCAGACTGCACGCACTTAAAGCTCATGAGGACTTAAGACTGGAGCACGTTCGGTGACAGGTTCATGGCCAACTCAATGAGCAGGGAGGGTGTTAAGTGGGAGATGCTGCTGCAAAAATCCTGTGGGCAGTGCAGGAGAGACCACCCACCACTGTGCCAGGTGGGCACCCTGCTCTTTCAAGGCAAAATAAGCTGAACAGTGTTGGGTAGGAACTTAAAATGGTTCTTTCCCACCATAAGAGGCCCCAGCACTCTCTCTGAAGGTGATTTCAGGACACAGGGAGCTGGGTCAGGTCCTGTCCAGCACCACATGGGAGGGAAGCAGGTTTCCTGCCAGGCATCCGCCCTCTGCAAAGGGCACCGTATCAGCAGCCAGGCTTCTGTGCTATTGCTGAAATTCCCTTCCTTTTGTTCCAGGACAGTCCCTGCAGATGCAGTGGCACAGCTGGTTCAAGCCTTTACTGCTCAGAGAATTGTGCTCAGGCACATTCAGGTTTTCCTGTAACAAAAACTGAGTTTCTGGTTCCATGATGTGCAAGTCACCACTCACACAGGGCAAGGCCCAGCAGGTGCTGCCAGTTCTAGGAACACTCAGGGTAAAATGTGTTAAGATGCATCCTGTGTGTCCATACCTGGACCAGGTGTAACAACCCCCCCAGTTCAGGGCTCTGACCGGGAGATTCCTGTGTAGACCCTGGGGCATGTGGGGTCCCTGATGCTGTGACCAGCAGTGTCACCCAGACACAGCACACAGAGATACAGCAGCAGGAGCTCTGATTTCATCCTCAGTGCAAGCAGGACTGGGAATTGAGCTTCCAAACTGGAGTTCCTGGCTGTGCCACAGCATTTCTGTGTGGCCTTGCGCAAGGAGCCCAGTGGGTTCCAAACAGTCAGGAAACAGAAGGGTTTGCCTGGGCTAAAGCACAAAACAGACCCTGTGACCCAACATGTGGACTCCTCACAAACCTGCTATCGTTAATCAGCCTGGGAACAGCCTCCTCCTCCTGCTCCCGTAATCTGGGATGTCTCTGCAGGATCAGCAGAGGAGCGGGATGTTTAACTGGGATGTGAGCATCTTGTGAGCAGCCAGGGGAATGCATCTGATGCTGTGTTTTTACTGCAGCTCTCCAGGACCATCAACCTTGGATCCAGGAGGAATTTGAGCTGGGAAACTGAACAGAGAAGGACTTTCTAGAGCTGGATTCATGGACTCTGGTAGAGAAGCCATTGTGGGATAAAGACATGCCTCCAAAGTCATCCAAGCATTGGAGCATTGGATGTCTCCTGAGTTAACCCACACAGCTCCTTACACACTGAGCTTCCCCAAAAAGAGGGGTCTCTTATGAGAATTGGGAAATTGGCCTTTAAACCTTGTTCTGTCTCTTAGGAGCCACCAAAGTGTCACAACCCGCTGGGTTGGTGGAACATGGCTCAACCCAGCCCTGGCCCAGGATGGAAACCCAGCCCTGGCTCCCACTGGCAGAGCAGAACGATGAGCTCTGCTCTCACACATTTCTGACCTATTTTTCAAACTCCAGAATAAACTAATGTGCTGGCTCGGAGGAATCTTATAGGAAAGCTAAAAATATCTCTAATGAAAACCATCTTTCCCCAGGCTGATCCTTCAGGTGATCACAGTGCCTTCCACAACCTCCAGAGCTTTGGAAGCAGGAGAGCCTGGAAAGCAGCTGCCAGCAGAAGTCTCTGCTTGTAACACTCCTCTGAATCCCAAGGCAAGTTGGGTCCTTGCTCTTTTACATTAGTGAAAACAAGTGTTTGGCTGAGGACAAAAATAAAGACAAAAAATATATAATTTCTTTTTTTTTTTTTTCTGTACACCATTCCCTTTAAAAGGAAATAAAAATGCTTTAACTCAGAGCTGTGGATTACTCTTATTCCAAATGTTAAAAAACTCAACTTCTCATTTTATGCCTCTAATTAGCTAAACAATGTTTGGGGAAATAAAAGCAGCTTGACATGGTCAAAATTTTGCCATACAAAACATAAGGCTGGAGCAAGAACTCAGGGTTTATGTTAGTTGTGCTGGCATTTCTTCCTTTAATCCATTTGGAAGGAAACAACAGAAATACTCAACGTTCCTGAAAAGCTCTGGGTCAGAGTTACACTCCTCAAGCTCTAGCAGAGATGGGTGGTCATTTAAAAATATTCCAATATATTTAAATGTTTAATAACATATATTCAAAAATAATCATAAATAATGTGCTTGTTGGAGAGCTTTTTTTTTTTAAATAAAAAAGAAAAGAAGTCAAACAATGCTGATGCCTGCCAAAACATTCCTTCATCTGGGAAAAGCACTGGGCCAACATTGGAACAAGCCAATGCATCTTAGGTCTAAAATAACCTCCCAGGATGCAGTTATTCGGATGAATTTGAAGTTTAAATAACAGCCTCCTTGAAAACTCCTACAAGACAACTGAAAAAAAAATGAAAGCCTGGATTCTTCCATGCAAGATTTCAGGAGAGAGAGCCCGTGTGAGGCTGGGTCTCCTTAGCTGGCTCCTCACAGAGTCACAGCCAGCAGACCTCGCTGCTGGCCTTGTTTTAATTACTGTTCAGGGCTTTTATTCTGTTTACAGAACCACTCTAAAAATATTTCCATTCCCAGATGCTCTGCCGAGCTTAACATTTCTGTGACAAGGCTGCCAAGCCCAGTGTCATCCTGTACATCACACAGATTTTTGTAATTACAGCTCAGACAGATTTTCCACAGATGATATTTCAGTGTCTGTGAGAGGGAGGTTCCCTCCAGACCTGCTGTCTGAGGGGAGTGCAGTGCTGCTGGAAGATGCTGCTCCCAGATTCTGACCTTCTCAGGCCTTGGAAATGGATAAAGTGGGATGGAAAGGAGGTTTTTTTGCTGCTGACTACACCCAGGAAGTGGATCTGTGCAGCAGCAGCCTAACACAGGAGTTGATTTAATACCTGATCTCTGCACCCTCCAGCTGTTCTTCTGGTTTTTTCTCTCTCTTCTGAATTCTCTCTCCTCTCTCTCACCTTTCCTTCAGATCCAAGCGATTTGCCACCAGAAGTAGCAAGTTGATACCCTAAGAGTGACTGTGAGCAGCTGTAACCAGAACTGAGCAGGATGTTCCTTCTGCAGCGTCACACGAACCTCATCGATTCTAAGAAAAGGCTGAAAAATCTGTGACTGGGCAAAGAAAAGGTCAAATTCCCTAAAATGTGTGACTTGTCTGCAGAATGAAAAGCCCCACCAAGCACAAGTGGTTGCTGTCTCCCTGCACACAGAGTTCAAGCCCACACAAACCTCCTGGCATGGTCCTTCTGTTCATTATATCACCCCTATCGTTGAGATTTCTTCATTTGAAGTTCTCCTAATATAAATAAGGATCCATCATGTAATCCCAAACTGATTTATGCTAACCTCAGACAACTTCCAGAAACATGTTGTGTGTTAATCCAGACCATCTCTCCACTCCGCAGGCCAACAAAAGCAATTGGCTCCCATTAAACCCCTCTGCCTCAGCCTGGCCTGCATCCCTCTGCTGAAACAGTGGAGAAGGACCTGGAGATGTCAACTTCCTGCCTCCTGCCCATGTGGTTCTGATAAAGAAAGAGGTAATTTCAGGACGCCCAAGGCCTCTCTTTGTTCTGCAATGGAAGTGGCTGCTCCTTTTCTTCCTCTCTCAGCAGCAACTTGAACAAAGACACAACAAAAGGATCCAGCACAACAGAGCTGCAGAGCACCAGCAGTGGCTGAGAGTTGGACACAGGAAGGGGGTTTAAAGCCATTTTTGTGCTCTTCTGAGTCACAGCCCTAGGTACCAGCTAACCCTGGAAAGCTGCCTTGGCCACGCCGCACATTTTTGGGTGGGGGGGAACTCTGGAGCTCCCGCTCAGCGCTGTCGATCCAATCCTCGGAGCCTCTGTGGCTTTTGTGTGTGGACTAGAAAGCATTTTAAAGAATTATATTCCTGATCTTACAGCCCGTAACTAGAAACTCCAGTCAAAGGATTTCTTTCTCCAGAACACTCTCACTGGGGTTGTCAGAGCTTCCTGCAGCCCTAAATTTGTGCTTGTCCCCAGTGTGGAGCTGTGGCTTTCACTGGGCAAGACAACAGGTTGGATGGATGGATGGATGGATGGATGGATGGATGGATGGATGGATGGATGCTCACTGTCTCCAGTTCCCTTCATTCCTGGCCTATTCCCTATATCTAGTGGCAATATTTTGTGTTTTAACAGCACAGAATCCCTACAGAAAATGAGGGGACATCCCAACTTGAAAAGAAAAACAGCTTTGAGCAGTTACCCCAAATCCTTCAGAATGGACCACAAGGTAACCTGGTGTCTATGGGTACAGCAGGACAGCCACAAACACCAGCAGAGGAGTCACCTCTGAGCCTGTGCTCTGTTCTGAGCTTTTCTAAGGACAAGATGTTCCACCCCTCCTCACAACTGGGTTAGTACAGAGCTCTGTGAAGATGTGACATATACACATGGACAGGCACAAATGTGTACAGAGAAAAAGCCACCTGTCCTGAAATGAGAAACCTCCATTTTAGATCCTGCTCTGTTGATATTTTAGAAACATTATTAGATAATTATGCAGTGAGAGGTTTTTATATGCCCTACCTGGTCTGCTTTGCTTTCAAGGGTGCTCTGGACCCCAGAGGTACCAGCACCACAAACTCACTGCAGATCCTGCAGGCTCCACTTCCCAGAGCTTCAGGAACTGCCCCACTCACTCCTATGGATCAGATTTCATGAGCAGAGACTCCTCACTTTTGGCAGCTGAATTCCAGCACCGCACATTATGGCAAATACTTGCTCACAAGTTTAATGCAAAGCAGGTTTGCAGTGCTGGGCACTGGCAGCAGGAGCGGGGCAGCCCTGCCTGCCTGGATCCTGTGGGAATGCTCAGCTACACCAGCAGGGAAGCCTGGAGAGTGGAAAAAAAATGATGGAAATATCTCTTCAAGAAGAGATTCCTCCCTATAGCAGTCTATTTTATGCTTTCCCTGAAAACTGTTCCACCTTCTGGGGCTGGTGCTGCCGAGAACTGATGTCAGCCTGTCCCACGTTTCATTCCACAAGGCGCAGGCAGCTGCAGGATCGCTGCACACCACAAGAAAGGGAGCAACATATTCCAGAGACAATTAGGAGATGACAGACCACAGCACACTTACAAGTGAGCAGCAGCAGCGTGTCACCTCAGCTCGAGTGTTCGAGTTCAGTGCTGGAGCAGCAGCAGGCTGCCAGGGTTTGCTTTGTCCCTTTTTTGCCACCCTGTTCCTTCTGGGATTTTCCAGAGAAATATGGGGTGGTTGGGGATCTTGCACCTTAAATCTCACACTTTGGGTGTCATCGTGTGCTGGAGGCAGCTGTGGCCAGATGTGAGTCAGTGCAGAGCTGGGCACAGTGGGTACAGCTTCCCTGGATGGATTTTTCCTGCTCACATCATCATTCCCAACTGGAACACTCAGGTTCCCACAAAAGATTCTGGAGCGTGACTGTGTTCGAGAAAACCCAGCAAATGGTCTCTGCAAACACCACTGCCCGGGAATTCTTTCCACTTGCATGAAAATATTCCTCAAATTATGGAAAAATGTGTCAAATTGAAGCTGTGGGGGAGAAGTGGTTTAATTAAAATAGCCACAGATGCTGGAGGCAGACTCCAAATTCCACTCTGAGCCTCCAATTTGGGGCGGGCAGACAACAACATTTCAAGGAATTGGCCCCAAAATCAGCTGCAGGGCAAACCTGGTGCCTGGATGGTGATGTTTGGACAAGCACCATCCAAGAGGATGCTTGACCAGCATCCCAGAGAAGAAATTTTTGGATTCTTATGGCCACAGTTCCCCACACAGCCACATTTATTGTCACTTGTCTGTCACATCTGCTGCCCACAGCATGGGCTGGAGAAATACCGAGGTCAAAATGAAGCCTGACTTGAAATTTCTCATAATTTTATTTATGTATCTGTTCTGAGAATGCCTTATCTGATATACCCTGAAAAAAAACCAGAGGCACCAAAGCACTTGGGAATTACTTCTCCTGAACCAGAATAAACTCAGGGACAGCAAAGCAGCCCCAGTTGTACATGGCCACATGGAAGAACAGCAAAAATTTTGAACCCAGGGACAGAAACTGTGAGGGAAGACACAGGGACAAGAGCAACACACAAGCCATCAGCATTATCTCACACTCTGGGCACAGAGGATGGGTGGCAGTGAGGAAATCAAGGTTTTCTGTACAGTGCCATGGTACATGGTACAGGTAGGAAAAGAGCTGCAAAGAAGGAGAGAAGAAATTTCCAGGAATTTCCAGGGGAGCCTTACCGAGGCAGGTCCTGCCGTCCGTGTGCAGGCGGAAGCCAGGCTGGCACTCACAGTAGTAGGAGCCCAGGGTGTTCACACACCGGTGCTGGCAGCCCCCGTTGTGCACCTGGCACTCATCAACATCTACAAGAAAGCAAGGGAAAAGTGGACAAAAACTCAGGTGAGTGCACAGGAGGGTGTCTGAGCTCAGGAATATTTATCCTCTCTGCTGCCCAAATCTGGATCTGAGGAATGAAAGCAAAGGAAGCAAGACTGGACATTCTGTTATGCTTGGTCAGTCAAGTTATTCGTGAAATTTCAGGGACAGACCTGCAATCAGTGAGCAACATCCACAAAAACCCAATCTTATTTGTCAGTCAGCACAAACCATCCTCATCTGGTCACCTCACAAACGTCACCTTGCCCACTGACTCCAAGATAATGGATTAATTTGTATTTTACACTTCCTTGCTTGTCAAAGGAAATTTTAAGTTTCTGAGGCAAACTTCTTCCTGTGCCATAATCAGAAACATGGAGATGATGTGGACAGAGCTGCACAGCTCCTTAATTCCTGCCATTTGTGGGTGTGCACAGGTGTGCACCTGCACAACCTTTCAGACTGGAAAGGATCAGAGGGGGGAACCAGAATCCTCCCGAACAGCAAAACACCCAACCAGCCATTCCCTTCCCCATGAAGAGAAACACTTCAGCAGTTTTGGGTCTCTTCATGTTTCTCTTTGCACTTTCTGCACCTCCAGCTCGCTCAAGCCCCTCCCAGCAAGGACGGCCAGAGCCGAGCTGAGTTCCCATCTCCGTCCCATCCACGACTGTTACTAAGAAGATAAAGAAACATTTCCTGGGTGAATCACAGCAGGGTGGGACCCGGCCGTGTCCTTGCACGCCAGAGGTGCAGGAACGTGCCCAGCCCTGTGCCCATGCCTGCCCCAGCTGTGCCCAGTGCCCCAACTGAGCTCTGCTTCACCCACAGCTCCCACTGGGCAGGCAAAGGGCACAAAAAACAACCAACACAGCCTCGGCTGAGCTAGATTTTACATTCATCAGATTAACAGCTGAGAAAATCAGCCAGCAGCAAGGGAAGGTCCAGGTCAGAGATGGAACGGGAAGCAAAGTGGGTAAGGTGATTGATGTCCGTTTGAGTCGGTGTTTCTGAGCTCTGCAGTGATAATACAAAATTACCCTTTCCTCAGAACGCTTTTCTTAGCAAGGCTTAAAACATTAAAACCTAAAGCTCAGAGATCATAAAATCCCCTCCTGTCCCAGTGATTGCCAGAGAGCTCCCAATTTTGTCTTGGGGTGTCCTGCTGCACTGGCCATGCTGGGCTCCTCCTGCAGAGGTCCCACTGAAGCTGTGGTCACCATCCAACCCAGCAAAATGCTCATATCTGTAATTCCAGCCCTTTGTTTTATTCAGTGGACTGAGCCTTTTAGGAGGTTTGGGTATTTTCTTCCTGTTTTTTCCAAGATACTTAATACTGAAAGGCAAATGAATAGATTTTTGAGGTGAAACATAAGCTTTGAGTGATGCTCTCCGAAGAGTGAGCCAAAGCCAAAGTGGCTTTTCAAGGGGAAAAATGAGATGGCATGAGTCTAAGATGCTGGTCAAAGCAACCTAATTCTGATTAAATCATTCTCTTCTGCACACACTTGGGATATTGCAGAGCCCTAGAGCCCCTGAGGCACTCCCTACACATCTCTGTGGGCAGGATTAGCTATTAATACACAGAAATGGCTCTATTCAGCTCAAGAACAGGAAAGCTGGGGTTTGGGAAGGTTTTATGTAGCATAATAAAGTTTTTTGGTCTGAATTTAAATGACTATTCCACTGCTCCCCTTCAACTCTAATCTGAAACCGTAGAGAATTTACTGTCCAAGAAACTTAGTGATGTGTTGAGTAAACTTCTTACTTTCACCCCATTACTCATACACAGTAATTTTACATCTCCTCTCTCCGTGTCTCCTCTTCCCCCATTGTACTTTTCACCCTCTAAATCTCTGTGATTCCAGAGGGCTGTCCCCATCCCAACCCCCTCCTGGCCTGGGAGAGCAGCCAGTCCATTCTCACACAGTGGCCTTAGAATCACCCATCACCTTCCCTGCCACCACCTCCACGTAACCCCTGCCATCCCAGAGTCCCTCCTGGAGCCTCCCTGATCTCTCCTGCAGTGCCAGGGAGATTTTGGGATACCCTGCACAATGATATGACCAAAACAAAACTATCCCCAGGGGCAGTGAGGGGGCAGATCAACTGGCCAGCCCTGGCAGCAGCAGCATCTCCAGACGTGCCCGAGGCTCACCACTGAGTGATTCAGCTGGGAATATGGACTGGAGCAGTAGGAGCTGCTCCCAGGGCCAAGAGGAGCAGCTCTGTGAAGGGTCACGTTACCCCTGGTGCAGGTCCTGGCAGCAGGACCTGGAGCCCTACGTGACACCGTGCGGGCTGCAGTTCGTGGCACGGCAGGGTTGTTTCCCTGCTGGAGAGCTGACAAAATCTGGTTGAAATTAATAATACCAAAGGAGAGAAAATGAGAAGCATACAGGCTTCTCTTCAGCTGACTCTGAGCAAGGCAGAGCCGTGCCAGGACAGAGTTTGCCAAGCTCTGCTCTGCATGCACAGGGCAAAGCCAACTGAGGCAGGAGCCTGACCCAGCAAGGGCTGGGGAGTGGGGCTTGCATCAATGGGCAGGGAAATATCTCTGCTGTGCAAAGAAACTGGAGTTCATGTCTTCTGCAAGGAAGGCTCATCCTTGAGCAGAAACAATCCCTGAAACCTCAGACACCTGCATGGACTAACATGGGTAATACAGCAATCAAACATGGGGAAGATGAACACAAACCAAAAAAAGGGGCACAGGGTGAGGAGGTGGCTTTGGTTGGTTGTGCTCCCTGCACACACACAGGTCCTTCCAGAAGGAATAATGATTTATCTCCAACAAAAGCTACACATCAGGGAGAAGAAAGTGGCAACAGCAGCTCTGCAAAGCATTAAATATTTGGTACAGAGGTAGTTTATCTCCTTGCAGTGCTGAGGAGGAGGCGATGGATCCCAGCTGGAAGCACAGGCAGGAGGAAACTGTGGAGGTTCGCTCTGTCTGGCCAAGCAGCAGTGCCAGCCTTTAATCCCTGCAGCAATTAGCCTGGATTACAGAACAGGGCTGCAGGGAAAAGGTTAATTAAAATCCATCAAGATGAGCATGTGTGGGATTTAGTGACTTTATCTTTCCAGTACCAGAAGATAATTCAGCAATTTCAAGAAGTAAAAAGACTAAATGGAGAGGACTCAACAGTCCCTGCTCCTAGGCAGAGGACCACAGCCATCCCACACCATGGACACAGATTAGAATTAAAAAGCCTTCATTACTTCATTTCTTGCATGTGTGACACAGACCCAACATGAATAACCTGAGGAATTCAGATGCCCTTTCATTCCACACTCCCTGTGTGCAGACAAAACAGCCATGGCAAGGTCCAGCAGTGCAAGGAGGGGACAATGCTTCATCCCCTCTCTGCTACCCAGGGAGATTTTTCCTCCTCTAGGCTGAGGAAGGACAGGTGAGAAGGTGAGTGACTCTCTGGAGGGAAGGAGAAGGCCATTTGGGGCAGTCAGAGCACCTCCACACCCTCAGCTTTCACCTCATCCTAAACCAGGCATTTGAGAAAGTCACAAAAGCCCTTAAAGAGCTGCAGGGAGTTATTGAGACCAGTGTTCCTTCCACTGCAGGTGGGAGATGCCCAGAGCTTTCCCACACCACCTGAGCCATCCTCAGCAGCAGATTCCAAAGGCACCCTGGGAATGGATGCTTCAGCTTTAGAGCAATCTGATGGAGTGAAAACATTGCTTTTCCTCAGTCCCTGGCTGTGTCCTCAGCTCACCTTTTCCTGCCCCCGAGCACCAGGGCTGGGAGAGTCGCCCAGCTCCTGCTTGTGCTCCTCTGTCTGCCTCGGGATGGGGCTGTAATTAGGAATTACTCAGCACGGAGCAGAGGTGCACGCAGCAACAAGCACCTGGACTTGCTCTGGACTTGCTGCTGCTCTCACCCTCTCCAAGCTTCTTTCATCATTGTTTTACCCAGTTCCCTGTGCAGGCTGTCACTTGGGTGAAAGATATCCCTGTGCCATGTTGTGGAAGGCAACAGATTCCCAGACACAGACCTGGGAATGGAACCCCCGGGTGGGAATGTAGGTTGCTGTTGAAGGAGCTAATGGAACACGATCAAACAACAGCTCTGCTGGTTTCTGGCTGCTTCAGAGGTTCAGTGAGAGGATATCACAGCACTAGGTCCACATCATGGTGATGATGGGCTGTGAGTCCCCAGCAGAGCACAAAGCTCCTCCTGTAAGGGAGGTTTATGTGTGAGGACACAACACCCAGCGCTGCCATCGGCCATTGCACCAACACCAGGAGCCAGCAGAGCCCTGTCTGTACACACGGGGCACATCAAGGCACCCGAGCTCTCAGTGAAAGCCACACCATTACTGCACAAAGCACCTCCTCACTCTCCTGTCACGCACAAAGCCGCCGGTGATGCTCACACAGCAGAGCCTTGTGCTGTGGCAGCTGCCTGCTGAGGGGACACGGCTGTGGGGATGTGTGTGCTGGCTGGGCAGATGGGAACTGTGTGGAAACCAGCACACAGACCCTGAAAGTCACACCAAGACAACATTTGGGACTCTAAATGCACAGCAAGAGACAACTCCTTTTACCTGTCAAAGAGAAGCTCAGGCAGCGAAGGAAAAATTAACCAAAAATTAACCCGCAGTGACCAGTTTAAGATGAGCCACAAGATTTCCCACGAATGTGAGAAAAGCCCTCAGCTGTGCAGCCTCAGAGATGCCTCACACCAAGGGTAAAGCCAAGCATGTACAGAGCTATCTGTCCACAGAGCTGAGAGAAGCAGAATCAGGATCAGGATCTGATGAATTCTGCATTAGGGAAGGGAAGGTTGGATCCAGCACAAAGCTGGACCTCAGGAGCTCATCTTGGGAAGTTACTTTGAGCCAGCACAGTTGGATGGAGACAGCAAACACAATCTGAGTTTGAGACAAACATCTGATCTATAAATAACAAAGCAGCGACTCGCCCCTTTCCAAAGGTCTGGCACATCTCACAACTATTCTGATATCACCGTATAACCGACTGCTTGGGGCATTTATTTATTAGCATTATCTCAGGATGAGATAATGCATTCCTTGATGTCTACATTACGCCCAAGCATCCCAAGCCTTTAGTGACCTTCACATATTCTGTATTATTTCCTAAATCTCCACAAGCTCTTCCTGCTGTGCAGGCAACTGAGCACACACAGAGAGGGAAGGAGGGGTGCAGTGGCAGAACTCACACCTGGCTCCTCGATCTCCTCACCCCACAAAAACCACGTGCAATGGGAGCACCAAAAGCTCCATCCCCTCCACCTGCTCCATGGAAAGTCTGGCCAAGTGCTTCCCACACTGCAGCAGGCTGGGAATTGGCTTCCAAAAGACACTGAGGCTGAATGTTCCAGTGCAGTGATCCCTGACACGGCTCCTCTGCCTGCATCCCCCAGCAATGCCCAGCTCCCAGCTCCAGTCACTGCTGCCAGAGGATTCCCCTTGCACAAAACCCAACCCCAAATAACACCGAGCCCTGTCCTGTGTGAGAATCTGCTGAGCAACACTCGCACAACCCCACCAAGAGAGAAATGAACAATTTTTTTATGTTAAAAACGTATCATATTTCACTTTTTGCCCTGGACTGGGGTGAGATCCTTTGGAGCTGAAGAAAAAATGAATCTACATACCCTAGCAAAATGCATGCATTTGGCTTTTTAAGGAACGTGGCACAGGAGCTATCTTTAACCCATCTGGACAGCAACAGATGTGAAGAAACTCATGTTTCTCTCTCCCTCTGCCAGAACTGAATTTTCAAAGTAAAAAATGCACTGAGTAATAATATTAGTAATAATAATAATGTAAAAATAAATATAATAATAGAAAGCACAGGCACATATACAGCCAGGACACCAGTCTGTCACTTGGGTGGCTGCCAGCCTGGGACCTCCACCCGGCAGCTGGGGGATCTGGTGACAGATGCCTGGAGGCAGAGCCTGGCAGGGAACCCCAGCCCGGCTACACAGAACCCGACAAGGTTCTGGAGGGACCTTCCCAGGCCACCTGGTCCCCCACATACCTGTCCGCAGGCCGGAGTACCCCACTCGCCCCAGATAGCAGGGGTAGCAGCTCCTCCACAGGTAGGGGTAGTGCTCGCCGGAGGAGCCCGGGATGCCGCCCAGGCAGCCCAGGCACCACAGCAGCGTCCAGGGCCGGCCCATGACCGCGGCACGGAGCGGGTACAGGGCAGGGATGGAGCGGGGACAGGGCAGGGATGGAGCGGGGAACGGGCAGGGATGGAGCGGGGAACGGG
>CM031875.1:2823892-2865013 GCA_018697195.1 Certhia americana
GGGACGGAGCGCAGACAGAATGCGGCAGAAGCGGGACAGAACGGGTCTGGAACGGGACGGGGCGGGGATGGAGCAGAGATGGAGCGGGCCGGGGCAGAGGCGGAACGCGGACACAGCGCGGCTGGGACGGAGCAGAGGGATGTGCGGGGCGGTGCGGGGCGGCTCAGCCGTGGGGGCGGTCCCGCTCCGCCCCCCGCAGGTACCGCCGGGCCCGGCAGTGCCCCGGACACCCCCGAGCCTTGCCGGGATGGGCGGGAGCTCCCCCGAGCGCTGTCGGACACAGCGGGATGCACGGCCCCGGAGCTGCAGGGGGACAACGCGACCCTCCCAGGGCGAGGGACTCACGGCGGCATCTGCCCGGCCGGCCCCGGGGCTCGGGCTGGTCCTCCAGCCTGAAATAAACCCACGGATTTGCCCCAGACCAGGCTGAGGAGGGATGGAAGGAGGGCAGGGGTGATGAGGATCTGCCCCTGGGGCTCCAGGCTGGTGTGGGGCACTGCGGGCTTGCACCAAGCGGGGAGTGTTTCACTGTGGGAGTGCCTCGTTACCATCACACACCCCGCAAAACAACGCCGGCTGCTGAAACGCTGCCCAACACCAAATCTGGGCTGGGCTGTTCTTAAAATAACAACAAAAAGTAAAACCTTAATCACCAAATTTAAGCTGAAATGAGGGACAGCCACCTCAACTGCTCCAAAGAAAACCATAATGCTCACTCCTGTTTCCTGCAAGACGGAGCCTAGAATTTTATTTTACCTTTTTCATTAAACAAGAAGTAGGAATAGCTTATTGGATTTTCCAGAGGCAAGCTCAAAAGCCTCATTTAACTTTCTGGAATGTTTTAAAACAATGTGCTCGCAGGGCTGAGCTGGGGGGAGCAGGCCCTGCTACTTTGAGACGTTTTCGCAGTATTATTTGGCCGTAGTAAAATTCCAAATTAAAACTTGTGGTTTAGACTGCAATGAATAGCATACCACGAAAAATTTTGAAACAAGCTGAATCCAGGAAGAAAATAGGGATTTCATGCTATTGCTGCAGCAATTTCCAAAGGAAGGTGGACTCCAGTCACGAGTCCCCTTTGCTGATTGTTCCAAGAGCAGCTTCCTAATGTTTCAGGGACTACTTCAGCTCGTCTTAATGTTTACACAAGGCAACAGCCCACATGCTTCTCATTAATATTTTGATTTTAACAAAAATAAAAGGCAAATTTTTGGGTCAGTTACTTCGTGGAGGGGAAAAAGAAGTGACCTCTTTGAAGGATGCTGTGAATGTTTGAGAACAGTCTGGAGAAGTCCAGCCTGATGTGCTGCACCTTGCTCAAGCTGCCTGGTGGGACCACCAGAGTCCCCAGGGAGATGCTGAGCACTGAGGGAGCAAAGAGATGGGCAGAGGAGGAACAGGAGAAGGGGAGTTCTCCCATGCACTCCCCATGTCCCACAGTGAAGCCCCTGCCCTGTTGTGCTGCCTTCCAACACCCCTCGCTGTGCACAGACTCTGCCACTGTGCCAGGAGTTTAAATCTATGAAATACTTCACCCATTCCAAAATACCCTGTGGCAAGACATGGACTGTCCTTGCCGGCCCAGACCAGGTCCTGGGAATGCTGCTTGTAACCCGAGGCACTGCCACAGGGAGCACTGACACCGCTCCTGTAAAAGTCTCTGGAGGTGCTGACAAGTGGAAATGAACGTTGCCACAGAGCTGTGAAAAATGGGTTAGGCTGAGTTCTTCCATTCCGAAACTTTACCAAGACTTGTCTATCTTAAATTATCCTTGCCTGGAATGCAGATGGGTCACAGGCAGCAGCTCTCAAAGCGATTCCCTGACTCCTCAGGCACCCACCAAAGGGACCTTTCTGCTGGCTTCACAGCCTGAGAATCCGTCCTGCAGCTCCCAACAGAGAGTGGTCCCTTCTCAGCCCACAAAACAAGCGTAACTTCTGTGACAAACCTGCTCAATGCCATTTCCTTGGACTGATAAAAACCTCACCACGGGGATAGGCTCAGACTCCTCCAGACAGCACATGCATCAAAAGCACATCGGGCTCAAACACAAACTGAGCCCTGCTTATGTAATAAGTTATGCTTGGCCAGGTCGGAGCCAGCTCCAGCTTCCTTGTCACCTAATTTACTTCAGCTGATTAAGTACCAAGAGTTGTTTGGAGCATGGCAACACATGAGGATCTGCAGCAGGTCATTACTGCTGCCTGGGGAACGAGCCAGGAGAGCACCAACATCCTTTAACGGGGACAGAGCTGGGCTGAACCCCTGACTCTCACAGAATTTCATTGAGATTCAGTCTAAAAATTCTTGTAAGGACCCAAACAAAGCAGAGCTGGTGATGTGGTGCTTCACAAGCATCACAAGCCCCCAAGCTAATTCATCCCTGCACAGACACAGTCAATCTCCTCAGGTAAACAGGAGTGCTGGAATCTTCATCCTAAACCAACCCAAACCCTGAACCATGCTTCTTCTGACATTTAGGAAAAAAAAGGCCTCCAGATCAAAGGCAATGGCCAGATGGAGCCTGGGAAAGCAGAAATATGCAGGAGATGGAACATGGAAGAGGCAAGGAAAAGAACAAGCTGAAGGATGAGGTCTGTGATTTGGGGCAAGCATGTCCTGGGCTGCATACACAAATATATTCCAGACAGGTTTTTGAACTTCTCTATGTATAATATTAGCTGGGAACTAAACTGAGACGCCCATGTGCTGAATCAGGTTTATTATGCACAGTCCAGCTAAAATGTGAATTTTCATTTACTTTTGGAGCTAATGCCCTTGTCCTGTGAAGGCTGTGAAAAGTACAAATACACTTCTCTGTGTCAAGTGGTGCTTAGAGGGATAAAATAAACAAGAGCTTGTGAGAATTGTGGTTTAGGGGTTGGTTTATGATGTTTTCTAAGAGCTCTCCATGGTGCAGCTCCAACATGCTCTGCTGGGGCAGAGCCCAGAGCACATCAACACCTGGGCTCCCCTAGAACCTGCCATGCCTCAAAAACCATTGTAACACAGCAAACCTGTTTGTTTCCTGTAAAAAACCCAACACACGATGTCCCCAAACCACTCTGCAGACAGCTTTTCCACTGGAGATCAGATTAGAAATACAGGCCGTACTCATGGCTCCTCCTGGCACTGATTCCAGGAGCAACTGGGCTTTCCTTTGGGTGCAGCTATAGAGGATGCCAAGTCCCAGCCCTGCCCTGTCCTCCCCTAACTGATTTTCTTCCCTCACCACTGCTTACGTGGAAAACAGCAGCAGAAAAAAAGGTATGAAGTGCTTTGTTTGAGGCAGAGACCAAATATTTAAGAGTTTCTCCCAAACTTGTTGTATTTGTGATTCTTCTGAGAGTGTTCCCTTCCTCCCTGCAGAGTGAACCAGCACCTCATCAGCTGTGTACTATTGATACTGGTAAAAGAGAATTATTAGCACATAAACTGCATTTCTCTGCCACTATGGATCACTACCAAGCTGGTAAATAAAGATGGGAGCTGGTGCCAGCACTCAGGGAAGTTCTCAGACCAATCCCTGATGGCACAGCACTGACTGGCTCCTCTCCTGGTGGCTTGAGCAAAGCAGCCTAGCACTGGATAAATCCCTGCTAGCTGTAATCCCTCTGGCTCAGAAGGGAGAACAGACTGGAGAGGCAAAGGCTGCTGCTGTCAGGCTGTTCCAGGGCAGGAATCACTCCATAACAAGGTGCCAGGGGAGGGATGACCAGCAGTGCACACCCACATGGACATGGACCCCAACCCTGTGTGGTGAGGACCAGCTGGGGGGTCCTGTGGCTCACAAGGTGTCACACATGGCCATCCCACCACTCCTGGTAAGCCTGCTGAGCTCCCACAGCCAAACTCAGCCAGAGATTTTTGCCTTTCTTTGCAGGGCTTAGATTCACCCTCCATTTGAGGACCCAGACTTCAGCCAACCAAGCACAACCCCGGCATGAAAGGAACTCCTGGGTTTGCCCTGTGAGTCTGCAATGGTTCCCCACCCACTGCCTGTGTTCCTTCTGGGAGTGAATCAACACAATTTAGGCAATTCTGGGCAGCAAAAGTGGCACACTGAGCTACAACATCCTTCTCCTTCTGACCAGAGGTCAGGTTGGGAAGCTCTTGAGTGGCTGAGATGAAGTTTTCTCCTTCAAAACCTCTCCTGCCTTAGCAGCATGCTGGTCCCTGGTATTTTCCTGCCTCTCCACACAAAGCTGATGCTATTGCAGAGCAGTTTGTTTAGCAGATACTTCAGAGAGGACTCTGAAAGTCCCAGCTTGATGTCACTTGGAGCCAGGAATCCAATCCCAAGGATGAAGCCTTTTAACTGCTGACCTCTGAACCCACAGCTCCTCTTCTTGGGCCACCCTCAGGAGAGGTGCGAGCTCCAAACCATCCCAGCCAACACAGGGCTCCAAATATCTGACCCTGTGGTTTGGAGCTCAGGCAGCTTTATTCAGGCTCCATCAGGACTCTGACCAACACAAGCTGAATATTTTTGCAAACTGTAAACATTAATCAGTGCCTTAAACTCTCCCCGTCTGCACAAACACACGTCCAACCCCGTCCACTCCTGAAAACACGTGAGAGCATGTGGGGAGTTTGGAAAGAGCTTCTTATCTGATGTAAAAACAGAGATTAATGTAAAAAGTGGTGAGGACAGTAGGGTCCCCCCGCTGACACAGTAGTGGGGTTGTTTGAGAAGTGCAGCCATGGGGGAAGAACTCAACACCCGCTTTGCAGGGGTGAAAAGATTTACACTCGAGCAAAGTCAGGCAGCCCAGTGCAAACTCTTCTCTCACTTAATTTAAGGCTTAATCTTCCCTAAGTGTCCTGTTTTGGCATGATGAGACCTGCAGACAGGGCAAATCCACACAGGATGGATGAGGGCTCCAGGAGGACGAGAGCACTCAGAGCACCCACCACTCCCTGACACGGAGTCAGAGGCAACGAGGGAGAGACAGGGAGCAAAGAGCTACAAATTATTCCAAGAATATGTGCAAAGGGAGTCACACTGTCCCCCCTAAAAATATAAGAAACAAAGGGAAAAAAGTGGTAAAGAAAAAAATTTTAAAAGGATTACTTGTTTCCACCAAAATCCTGAACCTCTTAATCATCAGAGAAGCTAATCCTCATCAGGGGAATTCTGGGGAAACTGGAAATATTTTCGCTTGGCTAAGATAAGGGCAGAGCTGTTTATTTCACACATCTCTACAGTGGTACAGAGCCAGGAAATACTTTTCAGTTATTTTCAACAAAACAAGACAAATGTACCAAATTGGCAAGAAAGTGACATTTTTCTGTGGAATTCTTTAATGTCCGAACCGATATCCACAGAAACAGCTCTTTCCCCGTTTGTCAGCAAACTTTGTTAATTATTTGAATACTTTTGGCCTTCTGCTAAGCAAACCAGCACTGAAAATATGCAAGAACTCTGCCACAAAGCCATGACCATCCAAAGCAACCCCCAGCGTGCCCTGGGTGGGTGTTTCAGTGTCTCTCCAGGGAATTCAGGGGTTTGTGGCTCTGCTCTGCAGGAGCCTGGGGAAGGTGCTTTCCCTGACCTATCCATGAATCCTGGAGCTGTGATATGGTCCAAAAACTGTAATCTTGTTCTTGGCTCTGACTAGCAAAGAGCTTTTTGCATTTCTCTGACTCTGAGCTGAACCAGCAGTGCTCGCACAGATGGAAGCACCAAGAAGATCCCACCCAAGGCATGGCAGGGCACATTCCAGCTGTGGGAGCCCAAAGGGCCACCTGGAGCACAGCTGGTATTGGGGTCACAGAGCCCCACTGAGCATTTCCATTCACAAACACTGGGGCTTCTCTTCCACTCCATTTCAGGAGCAGGTTTAAGACAGAACAGGGAGCAGTGACACAGACTGGGAAGAAGAAATCTCATCTCTTTTGAAGCAATAAAATTCAAGGCATGGCCACCATTCACACAGCCACTGGCCCTGCCTGTGCTTGAGATGCTGCACGAAACCAAACCCAACTGCTTTTGCTGCAGCTCTTTTTCCCTCTTTGAGCTTTCAGTGCCAATAAGAAAAACCAACATTAACAGGTACAAAACATTCCTCCTCCTTCCTTGCCCAAACACTCCAGATGTCACCCAAAAGATTCCTGTCCTGGAGGGACTCACATGGATAAGAACACTGTTATCCCAGCTCTCTGGCTCACTCTCTATCAACCCTCTTGTTCACAAAAACAAGAAGACAAAACTTCTCTGCATTATAGACCCGTTGTTTCAGAAGTTTTACTTTCTTGTCTTAGAACTCTTACCCTTTTCATTAAAATTCCTTCAAATAAACACACACAAGTACCCTGGATAGCATTAATCCACAGAAATCTAAACTAAAATGTTGAAAAATATAAAATAGACACCTTGTACTCATTTTCTACTTATTTTTGTAACTCAAGTCGAGAATGAGACGCGTTACCCCACCGAAACCAGAGATCTATCTCCCTACCCCTGAGCAGGGTGTGGGCCAGACCTTGAAGGCACAGAGAGCATTTTTCTCAAATTACCTTTTATTAAAGTGAGTGACTAATCACCAGGTGAGAAGGGAGGAATCACCACCCCCTTGTTACCGGATCACTCCCTCCCTCCCCTCCTCAGCAGCTCCCATGGACTCCACTGGGGAGCTGAAGGAACTAAAACCTGGCCTTCACCCTTGAAGCATCCTCCATCCTCCCCAAACCCCCTGCTGGAAGCTGTGAACCAGCCTTGGAGATGCTCTCCACCCCTGCATCACTGCTAGACCACTCTGTTATTTTCAGATACAGCCCAAAATCACCTCAAGATTAGGAAATTCCAAGTTTCAGCTGGACATGTGGAATATACGGGGCGGTTTCAAAAAGATTTATCAGTTGCTGGCAAATTTTTGACATTTGGCACTGAGCAAGGCACTTCAAAAATGTATCTGTGCTTAAGAAGTTGCTTTTTTTTTTTTTTTTTTTTTTTTTTTTGCTCTGTAAAGCAGCATTTCCTTCTTACAAGTGAGTAGAAAAATGGAGACAAATAGGGTTTGAAGGCATTTGGGCTGGATGGAAGAAGAATGGGCTGCAGCTGTGCCAGGAACATGCTACAGCCATGCCGTGCTCCGTGTTTCCTTCTGCTACTGCAGATAAATCTTGGTTTTTCCCTTGCTCACCCAGAGCCAGCCCCATTCCCCTCGCTCCCAGATCTCTGCTGCCTCCAGGGCCAGCTGCAGAGGGAATCCTTTGACAATCCATGGGGCTGGGAACGGTGGCAGAGACATGGATGGTGACAGGAAAGCCCTTGCAGGGCCATCCCTAGAGGTGACACTTTTATTCAGTATAAACCCGGTCCCAGATCAGCCCTGCGATAACAGCAATAAAAGGTGGCTGCAGGCAGCTCAGAAACCTGTCAAATCATGAAGAATTAAATGTATTTCCAGCCAAGAACAGGACTGGAGAAGGACAGCGATCAAAACAAGGCTGATTTGATCAAAGAGCTCCAGCGTTTAATTCCCTCAGCCTCTTCTAATTCGGTCCTGTCTGGGCTCGGAGCACCCTGGCTGCTCGGAAACACCAGACCAACCGTGCAAGTTTTGTTTTACTTTTCAGAAATCCTAAGACCTGCTAGAGCTTAACGAAATCCCCAAGGGTTTATATTTGCTTAATCCCCTCCCCGCTGCAACCTGCCGGCGTTTGGAGACGCCAGCTCACTCCAAGGGCTCCGGGCAGGGCAGGGTCCAGGCAGGGAGCTGGAGCAGCACTCTGGGCAGTTTACACTCTGCAGGCCTTAAAAGTATGGATTCCATAAATCCATAAATTCTAATTGCATTTTCACACAGAGTAAGTTCCTAAATGCAGGGTCTGTTTGAGGGGAGGTATGGATCCACACGAAGCCAGCCCAGCATTCCTGAATAGTAATAATAATTATTATTATTATTATTATTATTATTATTATTATTATTATTACTATTACTATTACTTTTTTTTTTTAAGTGCAGCTTTCGTATAAAATTCCCTTTAATCTTTCAAACAGGCCCAGTCTCAGCAGGTTCCCCATAAGCTCTGAGTTTCTCCAGCAGACAGAGCCAGAGCCAGAATGATCCTTGCCTCCACGTTTTGTCAAAATAAGCTTTGTGGCTGGGCTCTGCAAACACTCCTGCAGCTCCCTAGAGCTTGTATTTATTGAAGCATTATGGAACTTCCTTCCTCCGTGACCGAAACACATGATCCATAAATAAAACGAGGATTTTTATTTCTCATCCCCCTACTCTCCACAGGCTCAGCATCACTGCGGCTGAGGGTGAGGATTTTCCTGTCATCATTTCAGGGCTGTCTGGCCATCCTGAGTTCTGTGAGCTTTTGACAAACTCTGCAATTCAAATCCAACCTGAGGGACTGATCCTGGCTTGGACTGGACACTGCACAGATGACTCAGGTGCAGCTGCTGTGTCCAGATCACTCCTATCCTTCACATCACTCAGAAATTTAACTTTTCAGGTGATTTTTCAAAACAAAACAAGCCAGTATTCAAGCATGCTACCAAGCCACCTCGGTCCTCAGCAGTGAGGGCATTTCTTGTGCTCATGTGTTTATCATGGTGAGACATCAAAGGACTCATGCAGCAACTAGAGCAGGCACAGAGCTCTGTTCACTCCCCCTGGAGATTCCCACAGACCCCTGAATCCAAGAATGGGTCACCTCAAATCACCCCACAGGCTCCACCAATATTTGATTTCCAAGGTCACACACAGTGGATGTAGAGGAACTCCTGGAAATCTTCTTAGTTTTATCCAAAGTGCCGTGGAAACATAAATAATTCAATATGAAACTTCCTCCATGATTTCTGTCAAAACTGTTTCAAATAATCTGCTTGTGAAATACCTACATTTGCTTTTTGTTTCCAAGGAAGAGTTAGGAAAGGGAACATTGCTCTGAACTTTCACCCATATAGCACATTTTTTTCCTGATAATCCATGCTCATTTAAAAACGAAAAATTCTTCTTTGGAAGAATCCCATCCTGCTCCTCCAGCCTCGCACCTGTGCGAGATTTGTTTCAAATATATTCTGAGTACAAATCCCTCCCAAGGAAGGGACTGACAGCATCATTCCCTCCCCGGGGCACGGCGCTGTCCCGTGGTCTGTGCACCACCATCCTCCTGCAGGAACACCTGCACCAACATCCTGTTCCTGTCAGCAGACAGGCCCCGTTTTGGAGGGTTTTGGAGGATTTACAGGTAAGCCTGGCTTAATCTGGAGGGTTCAGAGCCTCAGGACCCCGGCTGGACGTGGTACCCACCCTGCAGCGACCTGGCTGCTCTGCCCCTGCACAGCTCCCCTGCGTGACTCCTGCAAGGAAAGGTTTGAAACAAACCTCTGGTAACCCTAGGTATTCCTGTTCTTTATGAGAATTCCCAAGTCGTTAAAGGAAAGCAGAATCCAAGCACATCTGGTGTTTTATTTATGGAGGTTGCACACTCCCACATGAAAGCAGCCGTCCACTTTTAACCTGATAACAAACCCCCACTTCTCCCTCTGCCTTCGGGCTAAGAGCCATTAATATTCATGCCTATTGTCAGGTGGTTTTACAGCTCGGCTGAAAAAGGCCTGAAGGATGCTGGAATGCCAGAGGCCCCGGTTTGGAAGCATCTGGCTTTTCCTTGAACAGCTTTCCCAGAAAGTGACAGCCATCCCCAGGCTCCGGAGGGCACACACACCTCAGCCGAGTTCCGGCACTCAGGGCAGGCAAAAGGAATATCTGTGCATTATCCTGGTGACCCCGAAAGGTGAGAGCTCTCCAGAGCACACAAAGCACCTCAACCATCCACACGCTCATGATTCCCTGGGAAGGAGGAACAGGGTCCAATTCCCTGGGAAAGGAGGACCAGAGTCCAAATTTTGATGCCAATGTCCCAGCCTCAGTCCCAAACCCAGCAGGATCCTCACCTTGGACAGAGCATGAAGATTGGATTAATTCCCAATACTCAGGGAAAGCCACCCTGATACAGGGACTCTTCCTTAAGCAATCCCATGAAGGCAGATTTATAGTGAAATATTCTCTATAAATATAAGGAATATACCCCAAGATCATCTGGAAATCTGTAACCAAGTGTTCAAACCGAGGGTTATGGTCTCAGGGCTGCTGAGTTCACAGCACACAGCTGGTGCCAGCAAAGGCTAGAGGCTGCCCTTCCAAATTCCAGATCAATTTCTTTAAAAGGATTGTCCTGAAGTAAATAAAACACGTGAAAATCTGGTTTTCCAATAGGATATGCACTTAGATCTGCAGTGCTGCAGATCACATATAAGTAACTCTTATCTGCAGTGGGTTGGGTTCGTTTGTTTGTTTCTTTGTTTTTAATTTCAGTAAGCTTTAAAAAAAGCTTTTCTCCATGGTGGTTTGGATGGCTTGGTTTGTTTGGGTTTTGGGTTGGGTTTTTTTTTTTTTTTTTGGGGGGGGGGGGGGGTTGTTGGTTCGTTTGTTTGTGTTTTTGTGGGGTGTTTGGGGTTTTTTTTGTTTTGGGTTGGTGGGGGGGGTTTTGGTTTGTTTGGGGGTTTTTGGGGGGGTTTTTTGGGGTTTTGTTTTGTTTTGTTTTGTTTTGTTTTGTTTTTTGTTGGTTGCTGTTTTTTCATTGAGTTTTTTATAGGGAAGTAATTTTTCATGAGACAAAAAAGTAAAGAAAACCTGCATTCTGTTCACCAAAAAAAGCAAAAAAAAATTAAAAGAAAACTACTAGAGTTTGTCCAGACTACAAGTGGTTAAAACTGGGGTAAAAACGGTTTTTCTCTCATTCCAAAGGGATAACCCTGCAGCTCTTGGATGGGAAACAGGCACTGCAAAGCGAGCAGCTCCGGGGATAGATCCCGAGCAGAGCAGAGCCCAGCAGAGATGCTCTACCCCCTCCCTCTGGCCGAGAGAACACCTCACAGACTCTGGCTGCTCCACGCTCTCAGAGACAAGCTTTGGGTAATTATTCCCTAAAAATGAAGCTGCTGTAGAACATCTTCCTGAAACCAGCTACACTGGCAAGAAAGGCTGTGACATCCTGGGGATTTGGCCCCTTAAAAACTCATCAATATTCCGCCAGGAACGAGCCCTCCTGATAACCTAAAGGAAATCAGACAATTCACTTTCTCCAGCACTAAAACCAAAGGAGTTCAGCACAGGACTGGCAGGACACTGTGGGTCCTGCAGGCACTTCTGCGTGGCTGAATTTGGGATGAAAGAGGAGCCTGTCCGTTGTTTCTCTGAAATTGTGCCAGGGGGATGAGCCGGAGCCGGGCTGCACAATCCTCCCAGTGTTGGAGCTCTGCTGAAGTTTGCCAGCACACAGGGATTACACACAAAATCCAGGCTCGGTGGGGTTTTTGTTGCTTTGTTGTCTTCCTTCTTCCTTTTTGTGTCGTTTCCCCTCTTTCCAGCTCAGCACCCTCTGGGATTTGGCACCGTGGTATTTCAGTCTCTGTCTCCCATGGTACCTCCAGGAGATGGCAAAGACAAATTGCAAGATACAAAGGTGTAACCAGAGTTGTGAAAAAGAGAAGCCATAAGGATATATTTTAGATTTTCCCATATCCCCAGAATTCCTCTGTGCCAGGTGTCCTCCACATAGCTTCTGTTAATAGGTGAGGCAAAGATCTCCATCAAATATCCCCTTTCCACTCAGATTACACATTTTTTCCTATGGATGGCACATCATTTGTTGTTTCCCAAGCTCCTTGACCAATTGACCAGAATTCCTATCCAAATTCTCCTTCTTATTGATCTAATACCCTGCAAACCCAACGCCTTTTTATGGATTGTATCAAATGCTGAGACAAGCCCAGCCTGGCTCCTCCTGACCTGCAATAACAGAGACATCATAGAACAGCTCTGACAGACAGCACCTCCAGGAAATCTCTTTTTTGGGGAATAAAAGGAGCCTGTGCCTGCTGGGAGCTGCGTGGTCTGCAGGGAGCAGATTATCAGTCACAGCTCTGCAGCTTCCTGCAGTGCTCAGATAATGCTGACTCCGTGCCATGGGCACTGCTTCCCACAGGCTTTTTCCTTCACCCTTTCATTCTTCCTTAATTTCCCATCCAAACTGATGTCATCTGTCATCTTTGGGTAGTTTTACAAACGCTGCTGATGTAACTGGTGCTTTCTAGCTTTTTTATCACAGTCTTGAGCCTGACAGGAGGGTGCAGCCAGGTGGGGGTCAAGCTCTGCTCCCAGGGAACGAGGGGAAACAGCCTCAAGCTGTGCCAGGAGAGGGTTAAGTTGGTCAGCAGGAGGAATTTCTCCATGGGAAGGGTGGTCAGGCCTTGCAAGGGGCTACCCAGGGAGGTGGTGGAGTCCCCATCCCTGGAGGTGGCACTCAGTGCTCTAGGCTGGTGACAAGGTGGGAATTGGGCACAGGTTGGACTCGATGATCTTGAAAGTCTTTTCCAAAATTAATGACCTGTGATTCTGTGATGTTTTCCTCACACATGACCAGGGCTGTACCTGCTGTGGCAGGAAGGGAGGTGTGAGACACTCCTGAGATGGTGTTAAGCCATGTGGATGTAGGAAAACGCAATACCACACGTGGAGAGATCCCACATGCACAAACACACTTGTGTACGTGCCTGTCTGGGTTTTGGGGTGTCCCAGGAGAGATGCAGTCCACAGGCTCACTTTATCATAGTGGCATCATTCCCACACATACCATCTGTGCGTGTGCAATATGACACCCCCTCCTTAGGGTGAGCCAGCCTCCCCAGCACGATTGCATTATCAGTCTTGGCTCCCACTAAACTCCTCCCAAATATAAATATGTCAGATGGCCAAATAAGGTCTAATCAATACCACAGTCAGAGCTTTCAATCCTCATGAACTTACAAGTTGTGTAAGCAAGTTGTCTGTAAACTTTGCAGGTCTTTTGGAACTCAAGTCCTTGACACGGAGGTTAAGGCATGAAAAGTTATGAAGGGTTTTATCAGCTCTTTAAGGCATTTATTCTTTAAAGAAGAGGAAAATTTAGCTCAAATATTTCAGTGGTTCAGTTTGGGTAAACACATTTCTGCTCATCGCTTTTCCAGCTGCCTCCTCCAAGGCAAGGTAACCACACTTCCAGGGAAACTGCCACTGGGGAATCTTCCTGACCTAAAGGAGACATCTGTGACCTCTTCATCTGCCTCCATCCCACTGGAATGTGTGTGCCAGGTCAGCACAAGGTGCTGCTTAAGGCTGTGCAGATGTTCTGGGGGAACATCACAAGAGAGACCAGCTGACATGGATCTGAGAGTATTCCCATACCTGTGCCAGGTGTCCTCCACATAGCTTCTGTTAATAGGTGAGGCAAAGATCTCCATCAAATATCCCCTCTCCACTCAGATTACACATTTTTTCCTATGGATGGCACATCATTTGTTGTTTCCCCAGCTCCTTGACCAATATAAGCCTGAGGCAGACTCACCAGAGGTTTCCTCCTCCTCCTCCTGCCCACTCCTGCCACTGGTTTCGACCTGCTGCCATGCCCAATTTGTTGAGAGCTTAGGAAAATTTCTGCTTGGTCCTACCAAGGTTCCTCAGGAGCTGGAGAGGTGGGACAGGTCATGACATCCAGACCAGCTGCTCCTTTCCCCAGGTCACCCTCAGGCTCCCAGACCTGCTCCTGTGGAGCCAGGGGCAACAGCCTGGCTTGGCTTAGCCAAGGTAACCTGAGACACTCCACTTCTGCCATAAAACCCTATGGACTATAAATATCTCCCCATAGTGGAGAGAATTCTTTTTTGACACATTATATAATGGATGCAATAAAAAATATACTGTGCCTGGCAGCCTTTCCGAGGCTTTCCAAGGCTTCCCTTCAGGAGCTCAGTGCACTGGCTGGGCTTTGATGATTTTTTTTTCCACTGTATGGCCAAAACTGTATTTAATGGTAAGACGGGAAGATGACTCTCATGGGAAAAAACCTGTATTCCTCTTATAGAGAAGGTGAAGAGACTTCCTTCAAAGTTTCCAACCCTTTGAAGCAACCTCAGCTGTGTGAGATCACAGAGGCTTTGCCAAGGCTGAGCATAGGGAGGTTTGAGTGTCTCCAGCAGGTTTGTCCCATTTTTAGTTGTTTCTCACAGCAAAATCTGTGCCAGAGTGAAACTGTGCTCACCAGGCAGCTGGTGACCTTCAGTGGTGTGTCCCCATGGCAGGTGGCTTCTGAATGGACACCAGTGAGCAAGACTTGCTGCCAGCCTGGCAGTGAGAAAGGCACAGAGCTTTCTTCTCACCACTTACAAAACCCGAGAGATTCACACAGAATTAGGGGGTAAATTTAGCAACACCTAGCTGGAGAGTTCAGAAGAAACTGGGCAGCACCAGGTTAAGCTGCAAAGGGTTCAGACAGGGGCTGGAGGAGTGGATGGCTCTGAGCACCACATGTGCCCCAGGCAGCAGGTCTGGGCTCCAGACATATCCCTGGGCTCATTCCCACTGCCAGGGCTCACAACCCTGGCTGATCCCCATTTTTCCAGCTGAACATCAAAAGTCTCTCCCACCTCCTGAGTCCTTCTAGCTGTGATTCCTAACACAAGGAGCCTGTCAGTGCTCATCTCTGCACTGGGGGACCCGGCTTAACACCCTTTTTCCAGGAGTAGCAATGACAAAGGATAAACCTCTGCTGCCAGAGTGAGAAATGAGAGCTTCAGGAATGGCAAGACTCATTGTGACATCCAGATGTTTCACCTATCAGGTTTAAACTCACTCATGTGAATAGGAAGCTCCAGAAGCCACACTCTTTATTCCAAAGGGAATCCCAAACCAGTACCTTCCAAAGTGCTGCAGCACTGCTGCTCGCTCCGGCCAGCTCCCAGATTTTGGCCAGAACAGAGCCAGAAGCAGAAACGCGATAAAGGAGATGATGACCTCGTGCAGAAAGGCTGTAAGGAGGGGTCAGCTCTGCCCCTCTGCCTGTGCCCAGTCTTTCGAGGCACTTGGCAGTGTTTGAGGTGTCTGTGACACCCAGGCAATGCCCACCTCTCCCTTGAGGCCACTCGCTCGGCTGCCAGCACACAACTGACAGTCCATGTCTTACGCCGTAAAACTGGCACATCCCTGGGAAAAAAGAGTCTTCTCCAAGTCTCTTTGTCTCCATATAATTAAGCTCAATACAACAAAGCATCCAAGTGGGGGGAGCGTTTTGGAGGGTTTTCAAGAGCCACGGTTGCGTTTATAGCACAGGAAGGTCTGTGTAAAACTATTGATCACCCATCCTGTTATTCATATTTCCCCACAAATATTGCCCCTCACGCTCCCAGATGCATAATGGGTGTCAGGAGTAAGAACCTTGGAAAATAAATGGAAAAAGTTACACTAGCAAATGGCTTGTTTATGCCATAATTGGTATTAGGCAATTAATGGTGGGATGAAACATCACAGTGCTGCTGAAAACAAAAAGCAATGTGGGTAAAGAGCATTTAATGAGCACGTTTTATGTCGTCCTCAGCAAGTTTACTGCCAAGCCACAAAAGACATTTATACACACTCCCTTTTGTCTCTAATGAAAGGGTCAGGGCTACTCGCTTCTAGGGAGATTCATGAGTTCTAAAAAAGGAAAAAAAAAAGAAGGCATAAATATAATGTTTTAAACTGGAAATTCACCTCCTCGAAGGAGCAGTTGTTTAAGGTGGGAGAGGTTTGCTGGGCAGGCTCAGTCCCAGCACAACCAGGTGCAGATCAAACACCTCCCCACAGAAAGATGGGGCTTAGTGACAGCCAGCCACAGGGACCTATTGTACAGCTCCAATAGCCAGAAACGCCAAATAGCTGACATTCCAAAATCTCCACTATTAATGAGGTGAGATCCTGAGCAACTGGGGAAAAAGGAGACTGAAATAATGTATTTTTTGCCAGGAGTCACTACTCTGCTGTGCAATCCAGGGCAGGTTCCCAGTCCATATGGAGGGGGGTAGTGCCTAAATCATTTTAAACTAGAAAAATTACCTGGTCTGCTGCTTCCCAAAACTCTTTTTTTTACATCTGTTTCTCCTATGCATTTCAAACACCCCCGCTCTGCACTGAATATTGGGAAAGGTCAAAGCCAATGCTGCATTTCCAACCATGGAACTCATCAGAATGGCAGCATGGAAGGGACAGGTACCTCCAAACACATTCCTTACAAGAGATCCAGGTCCTTTTTCCTCTCTTTTCCTGCACATCGGCCACGGGAACTCCTCACCTTCTTCCTCCTCACCCAGACACAACCACCCCAAGGCAAGGCCAGGCAGGAACAGCCATGGGAAGTGCTCAGGAAAGGGAGTTGCTGCCCTTGTTTTCCTTATAATGAACCTTTCTTTCAGGTTTGGGAAAATTAAAAAGACCTTTCAGGCCATTTCTAGAAGGGAGCTTGCTAAAGTGCTCTGTCTGGGAGATACAGGCAGGAAGGAATGAGCTTCCAAGAGCCTGGAAAATGGTGTACTCACAGAGCTCAACACATGCCCTACAGCGAGGTTTCAAACACACAGAACATCACAGAAAACTCAGATTTCTGCTGAAGAAAAGCCTGGGGAAAGTGTGAACGTTTTCCTAATGAATTCATCCCTAACTATACCGTGAATGTTCTGTATTCCTATTTTTTAACCATTTATTCAGTTTAAAAACACACATTTTTTTAGGACCATATCCTGTTGCACCAGAGACCACAAAGTGAAAAGCCATGTCTTCTTCTCACATAAGTACAAAACCATCTCCAGCATTCTTCCAGTAAAATCCTTGGAGTTTTCTGGGGATTCATTTTGCATCCATTTTAAATGTAAAATGGAATTTTCTGGGCAAGTTTATCAAGGCAAATGCTAACCAAGCTCCTGAAAAAACACAAATCAACCCCCAATGCCCAGATTTTGCCACACATGACTGGTTTGGGCTGCACAATTCCATGACTTACCAGCTAAAGAGCAGCCTGACAACAACTGAGATGGCAGGAAATAGTGGGAATTCAAGCTTCTCCCGGTGAAAACGGCAGAGGAAGCGATGGACAATTTGCAGCTGGTAAGGAGAGGTATCCTCTAATGACACACATCTGGCATCCATCCCCTCGGCATCTGCGGGGCTGAAACCCAACACCCCTCACACAACACAATGGCATGCCAAGGAAAGGCACAACATCCCCAGATCCTCTTTAACGGCTTGAGAACCCTCCTGCCCCTTTCTCCGATTATCCCAGCGAGGGGAGCCCAGCCCCCGCTGGCCACTGCCTTTCTTACACCGGGCTCGGTTATTTTGGCCCTTTGATCTCTGACAGTCAGATCAGGACCATGAATCACAGAACTGACTCCCATTATCCGTGATTCGAAACAGCTCCTGGCAAGGAGAGCTAGGTTGGACCTCTGGGAACGGTCTAGCTAGTCTTTAAGCAAGCCACATAAATCTCTAAAGGAAAAGAATCCCTAATTTAACCAGCTAACGTGGGTTATTCTACCTTTTTTTGCAGTAGCAGAGCCCATCTGCAGCAGGGTCCCATCTCAAAAAACTCTGCCACCTATAAGACCTCGTGGAGATGCCATAATTGAAGGCATCTGGGAAAGGTAAATTCCCTTAGCGGGGTGAAAACCACCAAAAACTGCTTGCAGTACCAGGCCAGTGTCTGGTGGCTACTCACGGGGCTGGGCCTCACGCAAGACAAACCCCAACGACGATGGCAGTGCCCAAAAAGCCGCAGCCTGCAATTTCCAGCCAACATTCCGGCATAAACGGAAAGTCAAACACAAAGGAATGACTTCAGAGAGCAGCTTGGGGCCAGCAGCCCCGGCGCCCAGCCTGTGAGCCTGCGCGACGCCTGCCGTGGAGAAGGAGCTCGTTTGGCCTCTTGGCACCCCATGCCGGGCCTGCTGCTCCAGCGTGGAGTGGAGGCTTTCCAGATCCACGGGTTTATTGGCTTGGAGAGGCGGGAAGACAGGCAGTCAACATCCATTAACACACCGCAAACTAGAAACACCTGTTGGCTTCCAAAACTGGGTTTTGGCTGGCTTACAGAGAGCAAGGGTCTAACAGGTGCCCATGTGGCCAGCGGGAATGCCAAAGGGCTGCAGAGGCCCCACCAGCTCTGAATCGTGCAAGGGGAAAAGCAGCCACTTTACACACAGCATATGTGTCACTGTCTGCAAGCTGAGCCACGGGAAACTGCAGCCCCATAAAATTAAGTGTGTCTGGGAGGAAACTAGTCACGCTGGGGCTGGGGAATCTCAGCTCACAATGGTGAGGGTCCCCTGGACTCTCCTTTCAGTCTAGAGATTCCTCTGCTGAGAAACGTGCAGGGAGAACCAGTCCCAGGGCCACAGCCCTGGCATGGCTTTGATGGTTCTTGTGGGTCCCTCCCAAACCAGGATACTCTGTAATTCTGTAATTCCATGATACAGAGGCTGCAGAGGAACAAATTCCCTGAGCTGGTGCTTTGATCCTGGTGCCACTGATGCAAGAGGAGTCCTGTTTTCCAAGGTAACATTTTCCATTTGAACTTTGTAAAACAGTAAAAAGTGACCATAAAAAACTCCTTCACTGGCTGGTGCCACCTGGATTTCTCTGTGAGGGTTGTTAGTGGCAGATTTTCTTCCTTCTCCACTATCAAACAATTCAGTTTGGATCCAGGCTGCCCAGAATAGCAAGCTCCAGCCCAAGGGAAAAACACAACAGGAACTCGCATGCACTGAAACTTGGATCAAGAATGTGTGGAAAGTGTCCTCTTTTCCTCACATAACTCACATGGATTAGACCTCTGGGGAGAGAACTCTCTGAGCATCTTCCGAGAAAAAAATCGTATTTGTAGTGACTGGAATCTCCACATGTGTTTGTTTCTGAATTATTAAACCAACTGCACTGTTGTGCTGAGCTCATGCAGCATGGGAGATATAACAGAAACACAACAAACACGGAAAAAATGAAAGGCAAACCTGTTGTTGAGGTGGGGATAAGGCATTTCAGAGGCTGCTTGAAAGATGTTATCACCTGCCAGAGAATATGACTTTAAAACGATGCCTCAGAGAAGGCAGAACTTAATGAATTAAAAAAATGTTTTCTCCAACCTTTCCAAACCCAGAAACGGAAAGCATAACATACCAACGATTTATTGCAGAGGGGGCTGTGAGTTTAAGCATAAATTAATTCTACAAATTCCAGGCAGCTTTGCAGCAATGTTTCTCATTCCTGCTGTGGCCCTTTCTCCTCATCTCACTCACCAATTCTCCTGTTTTGGTTGGAACCTGGCCCTTGTGCCCATGGCTAGTGTGGCACCCACACCAGTGATTTTCAGCAGATCCACAAGGGATGATTCAGTGAATGATTTGACTTGATGGTCTTAAAGGTCTTTTCAAACCTTAAGTATTTGATGATTCTGTCACAGTCAGGGAGTCAAGATGTCCCCTGTCATTTCTCTTTTGTGAATCCACTGAAGACCTGAAGATTTTAGTCACTCACTCACAATCTTGTTCTCCCTCACTGCAAGAAACCAGTAACTGGTGAGGAACTGTGAGCTTGGAATGATCCTTGGCTATATGACCAGGGGGATGGGCTCAATCCTCTCCAGAAACGATCCAAGAATCCAGCTTTAATTCAGTCTCCTTTGCATTCGTGTAACAAATCCTTCTTATTACCAATTACACGATGGGATCCCAGTGGTCCAGTTACACTGGAGCATTTCACAGTGCCTGAAAAATAATCCATTCTCCTCCATAAATACCCCTTGACTCACCTCCGAGCTCACAAGCCTGGCTTTTCCCGGGTGGTTTACGGGAAGAAAACACCTCAGGCAGACTTCACTGCTCTCAGAGCCATAAACTCTGTGCAGCCCTCACCCAGCTCTGCAAGTGGCTGCGGTTTTGCAGCCATGGCCCCTGTTTAATTGGTCACAGCTGGCTGGGAAGCTCCAAGGAAATCCTTTGCAGGGAGATTAGAGCAGGGACTGCAGCTCCGCCACGGGACTGGTGCTGCTGTGGCAGAGGAGGGATCACGGGAGGTACCAGGGAGCTCCAGCCCTCAAGGAAGGGGATGCAGCACTTTGAAGATGCCATCCAGCACTTCACATGACTTGGCCCAAGGTACCCATCCCTCACAGCAAAGCACTTTTTTCTTCTTTTTATTTGTCTTCTTCAGGTGGCTCAATGAATCATTTCCTTCCAAGTTTTCCTACCCTTGGCAGATCTTAACATGAGGAGCAGTAAAGATCTGTGTGAATGTTTCAAATCAGTGCAACACCAGTGAAAAGATTCCACTCTGATTTATTTGCCAAAACCTAAGCAGAGGGCTACAATTCATCCAAACGACTTGAGCCATATTATTTTCTTCCACCCAATATGATAATCTCTTTTAAATGATCATGAAATCCTTAGTTTTTGAGCTCGGCCCAAGGAAAGCCTGAAAAGAACAAAGCCAACCATATTTCAAATCCACCAAAGCCCATCAGATTTTAGCTCTGCTTCACCCACTGTCGTGTTCCTTTAAACAAATGGCCAGCAATCCTTTTGCCTCTGCACACGCTCCATCACTCACCAATGGAGCTGGACAGAGCTGGACAACGTCATACACGTCCAAAAGGCTCCTTGCTGCACTTCAGTTCACCTTTAGAAACTCAAATCGTACGAGCTAGTCAGTTATTCACAGAGTTATTGCCCTGCAGTTACGTGGAGGCCAGAGATGGTGCTGGGTGTGATGAACGTGTTTGACCAACACATCTCAGTGAGGGATTCTGGGCCTGGGGCTGCCCCACAGGTACAAGTCCCAGGACACTTCTTTTGCAGGTACAACAACGAACGCTCCCCTGGCTCCAGCACGTTCTCTCTTTTCTTCCAAACTCCCTTTACAAAAGATGGTTTTTAGCTGGATAAGCCCCTGCATCGTCTTGGCTTGTTTCCCCTCACAGATTTCTTCAAAGAGCTCAGCCCTACCTGTTTGCCAGCTCTTAAATACCACGCTTGGCTGATGGACAAGCCGATAGCACAGGACGTGGCCGAGCTCTGCACAAGCCGCCCTTGTTCCACTGCCTTCCTGAGCCAAAATACAAGAAAATCCCAGCAGGAATCTCCTCTGGCCTCAGGCTCCTCTCCCCTCCCAGCAGAAGGCTAACCTTGTGAATCAGGAGGCTGCTTATAAATAAAAGTATTCGGACTTCTTGGCTGCTGGAGAAGTGCTCTGTTTAATTTAGCCCTGGTATTATTAACTGTGGATTCTCTCCAATGAACTGACAGCTGAAGAACAATTGCAGCCATTTAATTCCACAAAACGGATTTTAAATTGGCCTCATGAACTGCAAGCCCAGGAAGCATCAATCACAGTATCTTGCTACCATCATTCTGAAGTCTGCACCAGGCTCTCCTTGGTCTGGGGAAGTCACCTGAGTCTGAACTGGAGCTGTCACGCAAGTCTCCCTGTCTTGGAATGAGCATCTGGCTTCTGGATCCAAGAAAATACTGCCTATGCTTTCCTCTGCTTCCAAAGACTAAACCCTTCCCATTTCGACTTCCAACGCCTCTGAGTGTTTTGCCGCCCCATGTTTCTCCGGCCTCCAGCAAACCCCTCTCTCCCAGCCCTAACACATCCAAGGGCTTCTAACTGAACAGCTCGGGAGAGATTAGCAGGAGAAATCAGGTCCTTAGTCAATCAAACAACACCGAGGGCACGTCAAAAGCTGGGTAAATGAGGGCAGTGCTATAAAAAAAAAGAGACAATAACGGTCTCCTGAAGTGGCGGGTGACAAAACCACCCTAGCTGGCCTCCAGGACCAGACACTAATCACAGCCCTGCTCACCACAGCTGACCTCTCCTTTGTGCTGAGCCAAAGGAGGTTTGGGCTGGCCCATGCTTCAAAACACAGCCGGGCTAATTAGGAACGGTCCTGGCCCCCCTGGCAGTTCCCACATCAGAGCCCCGGGAGCCTGAGTGTTGCTGAAACGATCCACTCTGCCGGGAGGTTCCAGTAAGCGAAGGGTGAAGCCGAGCAGCTGATTTACAGTAGGACACGAAAGTAACACACCCACCTCCAGAGCACAGCCACCTCCCACACACACAGGTCCCATACTGCTGCACTCACTGGGGTCTGGTGGGTTCACCAGCATCAGACCCCAGAGCACTGGGTGGTCCAAGGATTCCCAGGAAGGCCAGGCAGGCTTGGAGCAGAGCCCAGGATTACCAACACCCCCTCCCTCCAGCAATGAGCCTGCACTGAAAGGTCATTTACGTCCAAGCCCCCAAAAAGGAGCTCTAAAGGGAGCCTCACCCCAAACTTTGAATACTCCATTTACAACCCTTTCATCTTCCAAGGATGGAAGCTACCAAAGGAGTTCAGGACAACCCAGCTGCTTCCTCAGCTCAAAGCCAGTCTGTGGTCACTGTGATATTGTCCAGCTCAACCTCTGCTGCAGTTAGCTGCAAAGCAAAGCTCACCTGATGGGAGGTGGACAAGTGGAGCAGGGAAAAAAATAACAATTTCTACACTGACAGCATCTGACAGGATCAAAAAGCCACTAAGAGGCAACAGAAAAGGTGTTGAAACCTGGACGGGCACACTCGATGCTCTGCAGAGCTTCCTGCAAGAGCTCACACAGCCCCACCGAGGGCTGTGCCTTCACCACGAGGTGATTTAACCCAGAGAGTGAGCAAATGTTCTGCCTGTCAGCAGCTCAGGAGAGCAGGAAGGACAGCACCTCACCCTGGAAGGCGAGCACTGGGGAGCTGCTGGCTGCCCAGCCAGGGTAAACACCCGGCTGCTGCTGCTCAGGGCTGGCCAGCAAAAATATCCCGTGCTGAAAGCTCTGATAGGAGTCTGGCCAGGACAGGGAGCGTCCTGCTTCTAAAGCAAACATGTCTGTATTTCTTTCCAGGCAAGAAAAAACGGTTCCATTCGGATCAGACCCAGATTTCTTGAGGACGAGTGACACATGGGATATCACAGCTTCGTTCACATGGGTTATTTTCATGCCCTTTTCACCAAACAGCCTCATCCTGCCCACATCCAGAGCCACTCCAGCCCTGTACTCCACAGCTCCATCCTTTCTCAAGGAGGAACCATCATTTCAAACACCAGGACAGTTCCTCTGACAGGTGACAGATAAGGAAAGAAGGTCACTAGTGAGGTGTCCCTCCGGGAAGCAGCCTCCCATCCTATTAGGAAAATCCAGTACAAATGCTGACTGATGAGCAAAGCCAACCACCCAGAGCACTTTTAACAGTGAAAGAGAAGATGAAAACCCAGACAATTAGGTTTTTCACCAGATTTTTTTCCAGTAAAAGTATTTATCATTGACAGGAGTCAGTAAGAAATTAAGATAAAGGAAAGGATAATCCTGTGACTGGAGTCTTTCTGTATCCTCAATCAGCACTTTCTCTGTGGCAAGGACTGTGAGCATTGAAAAATGCTACAAATAATAACAGGCATCAAGAAACAGACAAAAAAGTATAAATTTTCTGCAAGCTAAGGCTAATACAGCTGTTTCATTGGCCTTTTGGAATTTTTCAGGGGCAACATCTCTTTAAAAGCAGGATGGAAACAAAAATTAAAATGAAACTGGAAAGTCAGGAAAGCTTTCTGAAGGTACTTGAAAAATGAACACTGTCCCCAGTCTCCTATGCCTGTATCTGTCCTTCACCTGCAGGTAATGAAAATGTTCAAACCTTTACAAATGATGGGCCTGAGAAACAACAAAGTGTTGTCTGGCAGGAGGGGATGGCAGGGAATGAGATGGCAGGGGGGGTCATCTCTGCCCTGGGTGTGAAATATGAATCACCCAAGAATGAAAATAATTTGAGGTTTGCAAAAGCAGAGGAATGCTCCTGGTTCAGCTGATCTTTCTTCTGCCAAGAGGCAATAGGACAATTAATGCTTTACAAATTGAGGACAAGCAGCACAAAGAATGATTTATCCCCTCCACTTCACATTCTTCCCTGTTCCTTGTAATTAGTTCACTCCAAAATATCAGAGTTTGGACTGATTTCTTCCTTTAACTTCCTTTAGCAGAGCCATAATGTCCTTGTGTATCCTTGGCCATCCCTTTTTCACTACTCTGCCAAAATGGTGACAGTGGGATCTGACAACAGATATTCAGGATCTCAGACATTTATTTAAAATATGACAGGCATGTTAGACCCAAAGCCCCAACTTCATGTCCCTTGTGCAAGGCGAGTGTCGTCAGTGCCATTCCAGCATTTTCCTCCCCTCAAATCAAGCCAACCATTTCCCTTTTAATAAAATATTGGGGGTCTCCAAAATGTCTGTTCCATTTTGAAAGCTGCAACCAATTATAACTGTGGGGATTGCTAAACATTTCCAAGTGTGAAAATGCTTTTTACCTCTCAGGTTCTGCACAGGAAAAGACCCAACATTTACCCCATCAGCTTGGATGAGAGAGGATGTGCATGGTCCCTGCACTGATTGATTCACACTTCACCTTTTTACCTTTGTTTCTGATTACTAAGGGTTAGGGGGGGTCTGAGATTTTGATAAAATGTTCCTCTCCAGCCCTTCCAGGTCAGTTCCCTTACCTCCACGTATCTCTGATTCCAAAAGAGGACAGAACTGAGGGTCTCAGAAGGAACAGACACAGTCATGGATGGTAAAGAAAAAAGTCTCATTATTTATTTAATTTGGTGCTATAAATCAGCATCATTTGAAGATGATGTGAAGCAATCACTACTGCCCTGGACCTTGCAGACTCAGCAGTGAGAAGGAGCAGAGAGACAGCCATGTGTCCCTGCAGCCCAAGGAACATGTTCTTAGCCCAAGGAACATCCCAGCTTTTAGGGGTTGTTTGCTATGGACTATCGTGTTCCCAAACCAGAACATCTGTGAGCCACCAAATACAGGAAACTCAATAACCTTCAAGAGGGAGTTTGTATATCTCACAAAGGCTAATTAAATAAAGCTTAGCAGGCCCAAAATGCAGCCTGGCCAAAGATATGAGGACATTCCTTTCCAAAGTGGCACTCAGTGCCACACTGCCTCGGGCCCAGCTTGCCCCACAGGCTGTGACCCCACGGTTCCTTTGTTTGACCCAGCTTTAATCAGCTTCCTTCTCCGATTCCAGCAAATCCTGCCACGGATGGCAGCCAGGAATAAAGGCTATTGTACAGCACCGAGCTGTGTTTCACAGCAAGTCATGATAAGTATTTCCTTTCCAAACATCCAAGTTCCCCAAACACCACGAAAGCCAAGAGGAGATTGTTGGAGTTTTGCAGATAAAACAAAGGCGACGGTAAAATGTAAATAAATCAGGGCATCCCTCGCTCCAAAGCCTCTCATCTTCCAGCTCAGAATTAAAGGAAGAATTTGGCAGGAGAGGGCCCTGGAAGCCAGAGGAGCAGTGACAGAGCTGCGAGAATCCCTCTTGGCAACTTCCACCATTGAGACAAATGCCACCACAGGTGGCTGCAAGGAGGAGGAAGAGGAAGATTCCCACACTCACCATCAGAAGGGCAAGCACTCCATCTCTGGTGACATGCCCAAAGCCCCAGAGAACACTTGAATAGTCATAAAAAAACACTGTCGAACCATTTTGGAAAGTTGATTTTTTTTTCTTTTGCTTGACAGTGCTCAATGCACAAAGTCTCAAAATTTAGGATAGGAAGGGAATTACGTCAGGGAATGTCTAAGGGTTTTGCTGGAGAATCACAGGAAAACATCAGGGCTGTGGTGAAAGGATGCTTTTCCAACAAGCTGGTAAAACAGTCAGAAAACAACTCATGCAAGATGACAAGGCAACAAATACAAGTTACTTGTGTTGAAATTGGAGGGATCTTTCTGGAAGAGTCCACTGGGAGCTGCTCCCACCTCTGCACTGAGCTTCCCCGGGAGCCAGCTACTCCATCGTGGCGTCACCTTCGGGCAGCCCAGGGGATGAAATGGAGCTAAACTGTAAGTAAGCCTGAGCAGCCACGTTTCTCTGTTCTCACCCAGCGGAGTGTAAAATGGACACGGAGACACAGAATGCTCAATTAGGCTTCTGAAATCCACCTTTCCAAATTGTCCCCATAAACCCACTAACAAGGTTATGGTTTTTCCAGGGCAGTGTGTACTTCCCATAACTCATGAAACGCAGCCCATGGTTTATATTACCCACTGGGAAATGCTGATCTCAAAAGTAGAAACGTTGTGAGAAGAGGCACTGTCATGTGTGTGGTGCTTTGTCAAGGGGTAAGGATGCAGAACAAGCATCCATCTTCCTTTTTAAATCTGTTTAAAGATTTGCACAATGAAATTTTCTCTGTGTTCAATGATCTGGACAAAGCTGTGGTGACGGCCAGCTCCTCTCTTCGTTTTTTTTCCTTCACTTCCTCTTTTCCTCCCATTTTTCATTGAACAAACTGCCACAAACTCCAAGAGCAATGGGACTGGTAGGAATGTATCTCACAAAAACCTGGCAAACTTGGAGCAAAGAGCATCAAATGATGACACAGAGCAAGACACACAGTAGTGGCCCGTGGTCCAGCAGCTCCCACTCACACACCCCAACCCTCTGCTAAACCCAGGCTGGACTGGGGAGAGCCCTGGGCGACGAGAAACCATGGGGACCAACCTGTTCCAGCTGATGTATCCCAGGAAGAAACACACTGGAGCCACCAATGGTGTCACAGGGCCTTCAGGTCAGTTACCAACTAAACATACAAAGCTGTGATTAAATTACAACCCCCTTGTACAATCTGGGACCACCTGGTCACAATTACAGCAGCACTCGCTGAATGGAGGGTCCCCCACACACATGGGCTGTGCTGGCTGCAGCTTCTCCCTCCTATTTGCAAGTTGGGAGCCCCCCTGGTTTCTCTTCTCATTCCAGCTAAAGCTGTAACTAATTAGTGACAGAAAAAGCAGGTCTGTGATTACACATTTCATTTTGTGTCATTATAACTGGCACCCCACACAGGCTTCCAAAATGGCTCCAAAATTCTTGGCACAAACCCCCCCCGTGCCGGCTCCAAAACACTAATTGTGCACTCAGAGAAAAAGGGATCACAGATGGAAACAGCGCAAGGCAGGGGTTGCAGATTTGGGGCAGAACAGCTTGTGCACACCAGGAAATAAATCTGCAGCTTTATCAATTGTCAAAGACAACTCAAAAGTCTGAGGCAGCCACACGAAATCCAAGCTGGGAAAGGGCAGGGATTGCCTTCCCAAAAGAAACCCAAAGCTGATGGGCATCAACTTGTCACGCCTGAAAAATCAGTTCTAACCCACTGTACATGGAAATGTAAGAACATATTACTGCGTTCCCACTATTGAATCTCCCATAGACCAAATATTGGCTCTGTTTTTACCTACAGGAGCACAATCGACTTCCTGATTTCTCCTCTGTGCTAAATCCCACTCCTGGCTCACACAACACCTTCTGCCAAGGCTGCCCTGACTGGGGAAGTTTTGTGATTTGTGAGGTTTTGTGATTAGGGAGGTTTGGTGAAGGTTTAGGTGAATGTGCCATTCTCTGAATATTCACATTTGCCATCAAAACAAACCCTCTTGCCAGACAGAACTATGTACCTTCTTAAAGGGCCTTTCTTCTATCAATTCTTTTACCACACAGGGACACCCTGGATTATGCCAAACTCCACAAACTTTGCACCTTTGATGCACTAGAGCCAAAATCCTTGAGCCTCAGCATTGGCTCTTTTAAGGACCTGATGATTTTTCAAATCCCCTCCCTACAGAAGAGAAGATTATTTATAACACAAAGGTAGCATTGAAGCCCAAACACTCGTCTCCTCGAACTAATGAACCCGTGATGAAATGCTGCTTCACAAAGCCAGTTATCTTCTCATCTAACGCTTTAGTCGCTTTCCATGGCCACGTATCCCTGGGGAATGCAGTGATCCCATATCAATCCCGTGCTGGCAGAGCACTGGAACTTGGGAAGCTCATTGCTGAGCATCCTGCTCAGCCAATCCACGCCTGTGATTGCAAAAACTTCCCTGCACAGTGGGGCAGGAACAACTTCCCATCTCCATGTGTGTGCCAAGGTGTTCTAGGGCTACAGCCTCCAGGTTTTCCCAGCTCTCATCATGCAAGAGGGGCTGTCTTTTCTTTTAGTCCTTTCTTTCAGGCCTCAGCACCATAAGAGAGAATGGGTTGCCTGGCCAAATTATACAGTGGTTTGTTTTTTCCTGAACCTTTCACCTTAAACACCTAAAACCCACATCTGCATGATGGTCCCAGCAGAGCTGAGCCTGGCTCCATGGAGCCCAACTCACCGGCAGCACTCAGCTCTCAGAGCAGCTCAGTGAGACCCAAAGCACAACAATGGAAAATATTAGAAGCAATTTCAGCGACACAAATCAGGGGTTAGAAGACAGGGGTGTTATTCTTGGCAGTGCCCCAGATTTCCTGAATGAGCCGGACAATTCCCTGCTCTGTGCTGCAGGCTGGCACATACCGAGTGGAAATCATAATAACCTACTTCCCAGCCCGGGGGTGGGTGGGGGCTGCGGGTCTCCCCCTCTGTGCCCTCCAGGCCTCCTGCAAACGAGCTCCTAATTCAGAGCGACAGAGTTTAATGTGATGAAATTTGGGAAAAGGGTAATGACACTGTTCGGGGAAACGGGAGAGAAAGAATAAATTATGGGAAGCATCAGCGCCTTCTGCTCAGAGGCCAGGAGCCCTTTGTAAGGGTTCAGCGAGGCGGGATCCTCGGGAAGTCGGAGACATGAGACTGATTTAGGAGGAAGAGTGACGAAGAAAAGCAACGTTTGGGCTCCCCGAGGTACAGCCCGGCCACCCCCTGCCTGGGCAGAGATGTGCTCCCAGGGGATCCCACGATGGACCTTTAACCAGCACTGAGCTCCATCGCAGGCGAGAGGTTCAGGAGTTCAGTCACAGCCTTTCAGCTGACTAAACAATGAGCCTGCAGCAGCCAGGAGGTGATGGACAAAGCAAAGCCGCCTCTCAGGGAAATTAAACTGTCAGCCGGATGCATTTCCTGCCGAGACTTCCAACCTGGATCACAAGCCTGAGCTGCTCACCCCGTGATGGTGCACATGGTCAGGCTCTGGGGCTGTGCAGGGCTCCATGCCTGTGCCATGTTCCAGGACTGTGCCAGGCTCCAGGGCTGTGCAGGGCTCCAGGACTGTGCCAGGCTCCAGGACTGTGCCAGGCTCCAGGGCTGTACTGTGCTCCAGGAGAGAGCTGGGCTTCTGGGCTGTGCCAGTCTCTGGGGTTGTGCTGGGCTCCAGGATTGTGTTGAGTCAGAGTGTGGCAGTCATCAGGGCTGTGCCAGGCTGCAGAGTTCTGCTGGGCTCCCGGGTTATGCCGAGCTCCAGGATTGTGTCAGGCTCCAGAGTTGTGCCAGGCTCCAAGGCTGTGCCAGGCTCCAGACTCTATGCTGTGTTCCAGGGCTGTGCCAGGGTCCATGGCCATGCCAGGCTCTGTGGCCATGCCAGGCTCCATGGCTGTGCCAGGCTCCATGGCTATGCCAGGCTCCTGGGCCATGCCAATGAAACAAGGAGAGCAGGTCCCCACAAGCACTCCTTCTCTGCTCCCAAGGTGATGGCTGAAAACTCAGGCAGAAAGAAACCCAGTTCAGTGTGGGGTAACTCCCTCTGGAGCCTTTTAACAGGCCATTTGCGACAAATAGAAGTTTTTTCTTTTAATGGGGTGATTACAATTCAGCTGCTTTCTGCTCAGCACTGGGGATGATCCCATGGGTTTTCATTGTGTCTCAGACTCTGATGCTTCCTCAAAGGAGCCTTAATTCTTCTTCCTACCTAGGGCCAGGCTTTACCTCCACCTGAGCTGAAAATCAGAAGAGAGCAGGACCTCACCTGGATAAAAATTTGAGTTCAGGACAACTTTGACCAGCTTTAGACCAGCAACTCAGGCTGAGCTTCTCCAGGCCACATCACAACAGTGACAGTGTCACCCTCACTAAATCTAGTCATGGTCTCCTCTTCAGCCCCTTCACAGCTCTCCTTGGTGCCCTTCTGCCTCACCATGTCCTTTCTGAAGGTGGCAGGGGCTGGCCCAAGAGCACAGACAGGCTGTGGGTGAGCTCCAGCTCCTCCACACATATCAAGAGTTACAGACGCAGAGGGACTCAGCTTTTCAACATCTCCAGCTGAAAGTGGAGATCACAGGGATTACCAGACATGCAGGCCCCTCACCTAATCACTGAGGGCTTTACCTGTGCTATTGAACCCAGGTGGAATTTAAGTAGCATCTCAGAGGCCACTTGAAACCGGGCAGCTCAGTTTGAGAGTTAAACTATCAGCGATCAGACAGGGAAAGAACCTGATGCCATCCTAAAAATGCAAAGGGTGTCTTGACTTCTGACCTTGCTCCCTCCCAAAGAGATGAAAGGACCAGGACAGAGGGCAATGGAAGGCAACAAATCCTCACCCTCTGTTACCACCAGAAGAGAAGGGACAGAACCCTGTCAGGGTCAGGGCTCCTTGCCTTCACCTCTGACAGTCCTGGGGGTGGCAGGAGCAAGACCAGCTGTCACCATTTCAGAGGGTACACAGAGAGGAACAAAACCAAATATTCTGTAAAAGCAGCGAGATCTCTGTTTCTACAAAATTTTCCATCTCTTTCTGAGCTGTTTGCTCCTAGCAGAGCCCATACCCTTCCAGTGCTGTCCCCACAATTCTGTAGTTGGGGACATTTCTTCACCTGTAAGAGCTCAGAGACACAAATCTGCAAGTGAGGAAGGGAAGGACACCCCAGTTTTGCTACAGACAGCCTTCAACTTATGCTAACAGTGAGTATCCCCAATGCAGTGGCTGCAACAAGGAAAATTCCTCTTCCAGGCACCAGGACAGCTCTGAAAGCCCAAACAACTCTCCTGACCTGGGAGAGGGTCATAACAGTGACAGTCCCATCTCATAACAGTGTTTAGGATCACCATCAATGTGAGACAGTATTGTCATGTTTGAAGAAGAAGGTGGCAGCAGGCCTTGGCTGGTTACACACAAGCCTGCAGTGCTAAAAATTTCCCCTCACATGGGCTGGGGTGTTTTTTATTTTTAAGGAGAAATGTTGACCAGCAAAGAGAAAACAGAACCCTGCAGTGAGGAGATGCCAGTTCCCAAGGGAGAGCAAAGCATCCTCACTGGAGAGATTCCACTGCACAACAGTCCTAATTAAACTGTCAGCAGAGATGCCCTTCCCCTGCTCAGTACTCCTGGAACACGATCAATGATCTCTAGAGGCAGATAGGAAGGACCACAAATCCTGCTGACATGTTCTGGCACAGCTCTGTGGCATTCAGCAGAGCCACAGCAGCAAGCACAGGCTGACCCCAGACTGCTACACACCAACCAGAGGAACCTCCAAAGTCCATAAACAACGTCCTGGCTGTGTGTCCCTGCCCCAGTGCCCCACTGATGGCCACTGGCAATTCCCTCCCTGACCTTCCTACCCCTCCTCTGCTGCAGAAAGACACACTGGTGCTGAGGCCAAAGCCACCAGCAGGAAAAGCCATCACACCCCTGCAAACCAACGGGGTTTAGTTACACAGAGCCCAGACACATTCCCCAGGACAGTGCAGAGATCAGGACAGACCCTGGCTTGGGGCACCTGCAGGGGCCAGGCTGAGCTGTCCCATTTTCTCCCCCAAATTTGCTCCTCCATTTGTCCCAGCTCCTTCATCTGCTGCCTGTGGGGGTCTGGAAATAGGGAGCACAATTCCCTCTGCCCACCTCAGCCCTAACCTTGGTGGCTGCTCTCCTGCTGCTATCAGGGGCTCAGGAGATGATTCACAGGGCAATGTAATTTTATTTTATGCATCTGGAAGTGCCTCTGCCTGACGGCCAGCACAGATCAGCTCCCTGTTGCGCCTGTTGCACTTGAGGTACATAAACACCATTTTTTCTGTCCCAGAAACAAGGTTACAGCATGTGCTGGGTGTGAACCCAGTGGTATCCAATTGGGTTTGAAGGGCTGAATGGGGACAGAGCTCACCATTTCCAGGTCATGATCCACCTCAACCTCCCCAGCAGCTCAGCAGCAATTCCTGCAGGAATTTTTGGGCTGATATCACTCTGATTTTGGCACTGGCTATCCCTCTCTTCTTCACTCCAGCCCAACCCTGCAGTGAGCCATTCCTGAGGACCACTCCCAGCCAGCCACAGTGATGAGAAGGATGAGTTCAGAGCGTGCCCTGAGCAGCTTTACTTCCTTTTCTCTGCTTCCTTCCTGCATGGAATTACTCATTTCCTTGGCAGGAAAAATCATTAGAGAAGGTGCTTTTCTGAGTTCAGCTGAGGTTATTATCTGCTCACTGGCAGGGGTTATGAGGCACCCGTGGAGCTTCCTCTCCCCCATGGATTGTTCTCCTGTGCACAGTGCTTCCCAGGAAGCCTGAGCTGCATCCTTCTGATGCAAGGAAATAATAATAATAATAATAATAATAATAATAATAATAATAATAATAAAGGAAATAATAATAATAATAATAATAATAATAATAATAATAATAATAATAATAATAATACCACTAGGAAAAAAATTTAAAAGCCCATACAGTTATTTTTAAGCACATTTTAAAAGACATTTTTAGAGCATTTTCTGCACACACAGGACTTGAAATGAGCCAAAACCAAGGAAGCTGGGCCAAGTAGAGTGACACTTACTGTGCAGGCAGCCAGTATCCCCTGGGAAGAGCTGGGACCATCCTGGGCAGCATCTGTACGTGGTCTGAGACCTCACCTGGTACACCTGCCTGTAGCCTGTGTAATACACAACCCTGAAACACAAAAATCCAGCCAAAGTCAGCTCCTGCAGGACAGGGAAACCAGGAAGAACAGAATTTGTAGCCGTGGGTGCAAATAAAATTAGGAATTAGGTTTGCGAATGTGCTGCCATTGTTTTCCACACAGCCTGGCAGTGATCACTGATGCTAAGAAAATATTCCTAATTTACTCTAATTAGGAACACAAGACACAACACCCAGGTCTTCATAACACCCCAGATTATTTTTTTTCTCCTTTTCATTCTATTTACAGCTCTGAGCTCCTCCCTTACACTACATACTCACAAAGGAAATGTGAATTTTAAGAACAGATATTTCTGCTTTAGTGAGCAGGAACAGGTGTCTCTAAGGGACTGGTGAGCTAAAAAATCAATATGATCCTGATAGCAACACCAGGCTACTCCAATAGTTGTGCTGGACACAGCAAGGCTCCACAGCTTGGCAGGGAACACTGAGGGTCCCTTTAACTACTCCCAATAGTTTCCTCCAGGGTGGGAGCTGGGGGAATAAAGCAGGGACTGATCTGAAGCGTAAATAAATAAAAGCGACACATTTTTTCCCCGGAAATTTGGTGTTGTATGTTTGTGAGAATTGAAACACAGATAATACTTCTGAAGCCGGTTTTTAAAAAGCTCCGTTGGCAGAACATGAAACTGCTCCACCAAAGCAAATCAGGCAAACAACAACAAATATTTGGCACAGCAGATGTGTTGTGCATGTCCACTGAAAATATTTATCCTAACTGAGTCAACTTGTTTGATTTTGTCTGAATGTTCCTACAAAAAAACCCCAAATAGCAGTGAAGCGTTAATCCCCGGGAAGGAAACCTTTGGTGACTCCTGCGTGCCAACCAGCACATGGAAGCACAGCTGAGAGAAATAAAGGCAGATACTAATTTTTTTCTCTTTTTTTTTGGTTTGTATGAGCTGTTAACAAATTATGAAGGAAATTGTTGTGTTCCAGAAGAAGCTGAGAAAGCAATTCACAGCCCACCAGGATCCTCTTGGTACCAGGAGCTCTCTCCAGCCCAGCCCAGCAGGAAGGAGAAGGGGAGATGGTGGATGCAGGGAGGTGTGAACATGATGAGGAGGCTCAGGGATGGGGAGGAAAAGCTCCAAATAGTGATGGTGGACAGCTCAGGGCTCCCTGTGCCCTGAGCAGCCTCAGTCCCACCCTCCTGGGTGACTGTCAGACACTCCAGACCCTTCAGCTGCTCAAGGCAGCTCTCAAGGACAGACAAATATTGTGACAGCCTCGGTGCCTCTGGGTATCTGGGTGCTGCAGACAGGAAAGAGTTACACAGGAGATACTTTATCTTCAGTATTTCTCTTTTCTTTTGTGTTTTAAAGAGTCCCTGGCACAGAAAACAGGGAATGAGCCAGAACTAATGAAACCCAGGGAATCCTGCTGTGTCCTGCTGCTGGAGAATCCCCTTCCAGCCCCTCTGGGATAGCACTGTGATTCCTTCAAGCTTGGTTATGGAGGGCTGAGCAAAGCTACCTGCTGTCATTACTCACTGTGAAGCTGCTCAAACCCATCCCTTCACCAGGAACACGGAGCAGCACAGCCCGAGGATGCTCCAGCTGAGCTGATGCTGCTTTTCCCAGTCACCTCCAGGAACTCAAAGGCACCGAGGCCAATTTCAGGCCAGATCCTGGAGTTGTGAATACACTTCCTGAGCCTCACGCTGCCAGAGACAGATCCAACTGGAACAGCTCCAGCATCCCTGCAAGTGCCGACACCACACGCTCCACTGCCTCGGCTGCCCGGCACAAGGGAACTTGGCAGGACAGCTCCCAGCTCTTGGAAAATCTTGCTGAAATGGGAACTCCCAGAAGTTGAGAGAGAGGGCATCTGGGACAAAACCTTGCCCAGGGAATGTTCTGCTGATAATCCTTTCCCTGTCTGGATTTCACAACTCCTGGGGTGAAATCCTTCAGTGGCTTCCCCTCTGTGCTTCCATCGGGAACAGTTTTACCACTGGGTTGTTCTGATATTTGTAATGAAGAAGAACAGAAAGTTATTTCATTTCAGTCCCTTGATTTGTGATTTGTGATGTCAAACCCATCCTTTTAGTTGCTGAAGGGACTTCTGGGGCTGAAGAGCTTCCAGCCTTTGAAGTGAAAGCAGACAGGGCACCCATCCTTTCAAAGCCTTCCCTGAAAACACAGCCAAGAGTCAGACTCTGTTTGCTCCTTTGTTACCAGGACACAGATCTCATCACCAGGGTAATTACTGGCAATTACAGGTTAGGAGGAATTCCTAAAGTCAGGACTTAAAAGCTGTCCTGAGTCCAAGATGTTTCTTTGAAACGACAACTACCATTTTTATTCTGCAAAGGCTTGTAACTCCCTACTGAGGCTGGAAAAGCAGGTGGAAGCAGCTTGGGTACGGTGTAGTTTGGCTGCTGGGTAGGTAAGAGAAGTTCATTTTTTGTGTTGTAACATGTGTTCAGAGCCCTCCTTCTGCAGCGCCTCCTTCCTGGGCTCCCATCTCTGGCCAGCTGGGAACTCAAGGGATGCTAGGATTAGGTGAACAGGTGCTCAAGGTGTGTGCTCTTGTGTGTGCTCAGGTGCACAGCTCTGTGCTCACCTCTGCTCTGTGCTCTGTGCTCACTGCAAGTCCAGCTCAAGCTCTTCTGACGGGGGCCTGAGCATGGTCCAGCTCATGGAGTGAAAGGAAGGTGGTCACAGTGCAGCAAATCCTGCTGACCACAACCCTGGAAGTCCCTGCCCCAACAGGTGGTCCTACACCACCCCATCCCCTGCACCAGCACCAAATTTACTGTTATTTTAGCCAATAACCCTCACTTGGCCCCAGCTCCTGCCATCAGATCTGTCAGAGGCACTGAGGGGCTTCGAGGGGGAGACATCCAAAGATACAGGAATAGTGCACGTGATGAGAATAAATCATTCCATTAACGTGGCTGGATCATAGGAAACAGATGTCATACATTGTCTGAAGATGGGAAACAGCCCACTACAAGGACAAAGCTTCTTCACAATGAAAACAATGGATAAACCTTCTCTTTGGGAATTCTTTCCCAGCTTAAAAACTCTGAGCATCACAGAAATGCCAGGTTGAACCAGAAGCCCCTCCAGCAAAATGCTCAAAGGGTTTGCCAAGCTCTTGTGGTCTCCTGCTTTTAGCCAAGAAAAATATGCTGTGAAGTAGCTCTACTCCTTACTGGTACTTCATGGGGTCAGGGCTACATCTCTGCTCATGGGACTGTTCATAATAACCTGTAAAAGAACTGCTCTGTCCTTTAATCACAAAATCATGGAATCATAGAATCATAAAATCACAAAATCACAAAATCATAGAGTCACAGAATCACAGAACAGTTTGTGTTGGAAGGGACCTTAAAGATCATCTAGTTTCAACCTCCCACTAGCCAGGTAAATGCCAGGCATCAAGGGCTTCCTCCAAGGTGTTCCCTCCTCTTTCCCTTCAGAGCTGTGGGACATCCAGGTGAGCCCCAGCCACACTGTCTCATCACTGAGACTCCTTGGAGGGCACCAAGGCTTTCCCCTGGCTATTGCCCATTCCAGAACACAGCCAGGAGAGCAGGATGGGTGCACAGGTGGCTCTCCACATCTCTCAACAGCTGTGCAGCAGCTGCCAGTGAGCACCAAACTCACTTCTCTGCTGCTGCTGAGTGGGAATCACTTCTCCTCCTACAAGGAGCAGCCCCAGGTGGAGGGAAGAGCACCTACCTCCGCTCGTAGCCCGTGCACCAGCGGCGGTCCCCGCAGTCCTGTTTCCACACCTTGGCAGCACGGGTCAGAGCCTGCACACACGGCTGCCGCAGCCCCACGACCCCCAGCTCCTGCTCTGCGCACACGTTTGGCCTGGACAGAGAAATGCAGGGATGTGAGTGACACAGGGGATCCAGGGGGTCACGGCTGTGAGGGGTGCAGCACTCCCGCTGCCTGAATTTCCTGGGCTTGGGCAGCCCCCCACATCCACCTCCTCAATGAGCTCAACCACTGAAGGGAAAAGAAACAGTGCCAGGCTGACCAGCCACAGGGGTGGTTTCTTGCTCATTCAGAGCTAAGGGCTGCGAGGCTAATTCCAATAAATCAAAGACATGTACTTTGTCTCTTCTCTAATCCTAACTCCTTCTCCAAGCACAAGTCAGTGGGTTTAACTAAGGATGAAGAGGGAGATATTTGTCCCTGACTCCATGAGCCACTCGGTATTTGAGGCTGCTTCTGTTGCTTCCAACAGGACCCAGAGTTTTCACAGAGATAAAAAAAAGTGAAAATAACTAATTTGGACGTGGTGAAGCTTAGAGGTCACAGCTGGCATCCGACTGCTCCAGGCCACTCAATTCCAACCCCGGCATGCTGGCACAGGGCTCTGCTCCAGTGCCTTGTCCAAGAAGGCCTGAAAGTAACTGTCAGGACAGGAGCACAAAACCCTGACGTGGGGAGAAAAAGCTGCTTCTTCCAAAACCTTTATCTTCTAAAGGACAGCCTTTTTTTTAAGAATTAAACCCCTCAGGGAGAGCGGCTTGGAGTCTGCACCCCACACCACACCAGCTCCACAGACAAAGGGAATTACAGTGATCCCCTGGCTTTGAGAGACCATCTTCTGGCAGGAGGCCAAATTTGCAAGGAAGTTTTCCAGAGCATTCAAATGATTAACACCAAACTGTAACTGTAAAATGTAATTAAAAAGAGCAGCCTACGTGCTGCTGGAGTAACAGCAGCGGGTGGGGAGGAACGTGGAATGAGAAAGATTCGTGAAGTGAAATAAAAGCAGCACGTCTTGGAAGAAAGGGCAAAGTATTCACACAGGAATCATCTTGCACTCAGGCAACAGTTTCAGCTAAACCAGGGAGTTCCGAACCTCCTACAAGAAAAGACTATCCAGGTTTTCAATTTTCTATTCCCCTTCCTGCACATCTAGTAGCAAATAAAGAAACCCACAACAGCTTCCTCACCACTACCCCTTCCCTCTCTGCTCCTTGCTTCACCCTTGATTTGCAAACACTGCATTTGACTCCTGCTTTTCCACTCCCTGCCCGACAAAACCCCTCTGGAACACTTTTTTCCTACTCACATGTGAGGCTGCAGTTTGCTCCCAGCAGCCAGCGGAGACATTCGCAGCGCCACGATGAGTGACAGTGCCATGGCAGGAAACTCCATCGCAGCTGCTCCTCTCCCTCCAGGTGCTTCCAGCGGTTACCCCGGGAATCCCACAGCCTCCTCCAGCGCAGCTCGCAGGTTCCTCCTCTCCCCACAGGCTCCTGCTGCCTCCTGCTCCCAACTTGCCGGTGCCTTTCCTTGCAAAGCTATCGGAGCACAGGGGAATCCTCGCAGGGCGAGAGTGGATTTCTCATTCCTGGATGCTTCCTCCCTCTCGGGTTCCGCTCAGTGGGTTTCTTCACTCCATTGGAAATTACAGTGCAGGTTGCAGCTGGGTTTTTCCTCAAACCAAACTTGGCTTCTCATGCTCGTTTGCTCGCAGTGAAATGCACTGAAGTGACTTTTCCTTCTGGGATTTGCTTCCTGGCAAAGCTCGAGGACCTGGGGGCTCACAAGACCTGGGTTGTGCCCAGCAGGGGCAGCCCATATGGGCTGAGCTGCTCCGGAGCTGCGACCCCCTTCCCAAGGCACTTTGAAATCCAACCCTTGGCAAGGGGAAGGGAAAAGGAGGGGTACTGTTCTGGCAGGAGAATCTCACCTCCCAGGGGCTTTTCCCGAAGCAGGCAGGATGATCCTTCACTCCATCCACAGAGGAGCAGGCATCCTCCTGCCGCAGCTCCGCACCTCCCTCCGCAGCCGGGAGCGAGGAACTCCCTCACACACACGCAAGAGCAGCTTCCCTGCGGTTCAGGGGAGTAACAAAACTTCCCTCTGCCTTTCCCAGGTCCAGCTCCTTTCCCTCACATGCTCTCTTGCCTCCTTCCTCGCTGTCAGTCAGAAATCCCTCCCACGAGCTGTGCCCAGCCCCGAGCAGAGGAGGGGGAGGCCCTGCTCGCAGGGATGGAGCAGCGGTGCTTTGGGGCTGTTTCTCCACAGGCAGCTCTTCTACACTACCCAAGACCAGCTGTGGACACACCACCTCAAACTCTCTTTCCCAGAAGCTCGAAAAACATCCCACAGAGATTCAATCTCCCCCATGCAATCCAATAGATAACAAAACTGATCGCTTCCCAAGGAAATTCTGCTGGCAGGGACACCTCCAACTGCACACAGCAGCCAGCACAGTGGGATGGGGAGGAGGAGAATATAACAGAGCTGGGATGCTGCATTAAACATCTCAAGCTTCTGCCAGCAAACCCTCCCCAAGGAGGAACCAGAGCAGCAGCCGGGAACCTCTGAGCTGCCCCGGGGCACTCCAGAGCTCACTTGGCCTGGGGCAGGTGCTGATTTCCATCAGAGAAGCAGGATAAGGGGGTTTGGAGGAAGGATGGGATAGTTTCATGGACATATTTTGCGGCTAAAGGACAACCATTAATCAAGACTAAAGTCCCCAAGGGCCATGCCCAAAAGCTGCTGGCTCTTGGAGAAAACTGAAGCAGCTGCTCCCAAGGTCATAGCAGTGCCATAAATCCTTAAGTAAGAGAAAAGAGCAGATGAGGGGGGTTAATGCTTCCACTTAGCAGTAAAATATCAGCCAAGCCTAACGGATGAGAAGAAAACATCTTTCATTCTTCCTCGAGAAGAAAGGCAGCTACACAAAGATGTTTTATAAGAACAGAGAGCTCCAGGATACAATAAATCCAGGCTTCTCTTTTTCTGTCTGGGATTAAAAAGTTAGGACTTTCTTACAGTAGGAAACAGGCTGCTCCCAGTTAGACTTCCAGGGATTCCTCCCAATGGGCAGGGACCGGCAGAGCCGGGAGTCGGGCTCCCTCTCCAGGACACGGCTTGAGGCCAAGGATGGGGATTGATCGGTTCTGCCGCAGCTCCCGCGCTGCCTCAGGTGACAATCCTGGCTGTCACACAGGCGGGACACAACTCACTGCAGGGTCCTGGATGGCCTGGCATGGCCACTCTCCCAGCCACAGCCACCCTGGCCAGGCTGCCTGCAGGGAGCAGGGGAAGGTGCAATGGGGAAAGCTGCACTTTACAGAGTGACCCAGCACAAAATCAGCTCTGCAGTCCTTTTAAAGTCCCTTTAAAGCCAGCAGTGAGGTTTCCCACTTATAGGGGCCCGTGTGAGCAAGAGCTGTGGCTAGCACAGTGGGGGATTCATGGGACACATGTGAAAGACAGATATCTGAAACCTTACCCTGTCTGTGAAGTCAATTTAGTATGTTTTCAATTTTACATAATTTCCCAGCACAGCTGCCCGCCAAGGATGTCATCCTCTGGCTCTGGGTAAAACAGCCATGAAAGTGGTCCAAGATATGATACAGTTCCAAAAATACTGATGATAATATCTGCAGTCGTGCCAGAGACCACAGAAACTGAAACATTAACATGCCATTCATTCCCCAGCATTATTTAATCTTTGCTATCAAGCATGCTGGATGTGATACAGGCGCCAGGGCTCTCCATGCACAATCCTGTCCCTATCCCACACAGCTTTGCTACTTCCCTGAGATCTGTTCCTGATGATATTGAAGGATCTTGCACATTTGACCCAGACCTGCTTCACAGCAGCTCTGCCTGGCCTCTGTAGACCCAAAAATCTTGTTTCTTTGTGGGTATATGAGAGTCCTGCCCAGACCACTTGGGCAGAGCAGAGTATCATTTTGGCTGAGTTCATGGCATCCCACCGTACACTGTGTGATGTGTGTGGGTTCTTGTCTTAGCCCTGAAAATCCACAGCAGAGCTGAGACAGGCCTCATACACCTCTGGGCGTGCAACCATGATGGCACCTGGGCCCTCATACAGCCCCAGGTGTGTGACAGCAATGACACCTGGCACCTGATACAGCTCTGGGCAGGAGATAATGACAGCACCCACCACCTGGTACAGCCCCAGGTTTGTGATGGTGACAGTACCTGATACCTTGTACGACCTCGGTGTCCGATGCTCACAGCACCTGGCACAGCCCCGGGTACCACGGTGATGGTACCTGGTACTGAATCAGCTCTGAGCAAGCGATAGTGACAGCACCCACCACTTTGCACAGCCCCACGTGTAACAGTCCCAGCAGCCACCGGGGTGTGACGATGACAACACCTGATATACCCAGGGCCAGCAGAGCAGGGAGCGCTGCCACGCCCCGAGTCCCGGATCCCATATCCTGTATCCCTTATCCCATATCCCGGATCCCAAATCCCAAATCCCGTATCCCTTATCCCATATCCCGGATCCCAAATCCCAAATCCCATATCCCATATCCCGGATCCCAAATCCCATATCCCGGATCCCAAATCCCATATGCCATATCCCGTATCCCTTATCCCAAATCCCATATCCCGGATCCCTTATCCCATATCCCGTATCCCAAATCCCATATCCCATATCCCGTATCCCTTATCCCAAATCCCATATCCCGGCTCCCTTATCCCAAATCCCA
>CM031875.1:2865113-2931716 GCA_018697195.1 Certhia americana
ATCCCGGATCCCTTATCCCATATCCCGGATCCCAAATCCCATATCCCTTATCCCATATCCCGGATCCCAAATCCCATATCCCGTATCCCTTATCCCATATCCCATATCCCATATCCCGGATCCCAAATCCCATATCCCGTATCCCTTATCCCATATCCCTTATCCCACATCCCATATCCCGTATCCCAAATCCCGCCGGGCGGGCTCTGCGCGGGTACCGGCCCAGCATCCCGGGCGGGGCTGCAGTGCCGCCTCCCGGCCCGGTGCGGAGCGAGAGGCGGCCCCGGCCGCTCCGCCCGCCCCGTTCCGCCCCGGAAGATTCCGAGCGCCCGCCCGGCGCCGCCGCGATGCTGCAGCTGCGGGACGCGGACGAGTCCGGCCCGGCGGGCGGCCCCGGCAGCCCCGGCAGCCCCGGAGCCGCCACGCTGGTGCCGGGGGGAGCCGGGCCGCCCTTCGAGCCGGCGGCGCCGCCGCCCCGGCAGACGCTGCGGCCGCTCAGTGTCCGCACCGCGGGCCGCGCCGGCCGCCTCCGCCAGTACTTCGTGTTCCGGGTACGCGCCGGGAGGGGAGCGGGGGCGGCCCCGGCCCCGGCCCGCACACCCTGACTGATCTCTGCCTTCTCCCCCCGCAGCCCGGCACCATCGAGCAGGCGGTCAGCGAGATCCGGGTGGTCGTGCTGCCCGCCGAGGACGGGGAGGTGCAGAGCGTGTGGCTGCTCACCGAGTGAGTTCCGCGGCGGGATGGGACTGGCGCTCCGGGTGCGGGGAGATGAGAGCCGGCTCTGGGTCCAGAACCGCACAGCCCGCAGAGATTTTATGTATTAAAAGTGGTGAATATTAACGCGCGCACAAGGCCCGGAATGGCCCAGGCTGGCTGCAGCCATCATTATTTCATTATTTCTTTATAACCCAGCCCTCCAGATCCAGCCCAACGCTCCCCAGTTAACCCCTTATGAAATCCAGTCCCGCAGAGAACCCGCTCCTGCAGTAAAGTGCGGGCTTAGCTTTAACAAACTGACCCAAAGCCCCGTGTGTGCAGCAGGGCACAGCCCTTCACTTGCTCTGTTGATTCAAAGCAAAAGCTGTAAAAGAAAATACAGCATCACTAAGACTTCAGATTTGTTCTCCTCAGCAACTCTCCTGTCTGGCAAGCTCTTGAGTGTTTCTAGCCAGGAGTCAAAACCACTTAAAGCTCAGTGATGTTCTCTCCCCAGAATCGATCATTGGAACAACGAGAAGGAGCGCCTTGTCCTCATCACAGACTGGTCCCTCCTGGTCTGCAAGTACAATTTCATCAGCCTGCAGTGCCAGCACGTGACCAGGATTGCCCTCAACGCAGTGGACACCATCTCAGTGGGGGAGTTTGAGTTCCCACCCAAATCTCTGAACAAGTAAGCAGCCAGAGTCAGGTCTAAGTCTTACACAGATACTGAGAGCAGATTAAGCTGTCAGCCTGACCACTGAGAATTCTTCCTTTTGCTTGCTTAACTTTGTAAACAATTCATGAGAAAGACTTCAGGGTTGCTGCTTGTTTGCTGGGGTGGTGAGTAGTTGCACTAACAGCAAGTTGCTCAAGGACTTTCAAGATAAGATGAGTAGATTTGGGAGCAGAAACTCATCACCATTACATAATGCAGTAAGTAGTAGTAACACCACCTTAGCATGAGTAGAAAGCTGTGAGTGACAGCACAGTGGCTGTCACAGGCTGTGAAGGATGGTCAGGGTGTCTCAGCTGTTTCACCTTCTTGCTCTGAGTTCATAAGAATGTCCCTTGGCACATTTCAGGGGCTGAATTATTGCATTTCTTGCCTACAGTAAAACTTACTATCACTTGTATTTCAGGGTAGTTTCTAGTTTCCAGTAGGTCTTTTTCAGACAGAACATTTTTAGTTACCTTGCTTAAAGACTGTGAAGTTCTACCCTGTTCATTCTGCACTATCAGGAGGGAAGGTGTCGGTATCCGTATCCAGTGGGACAAGCAAAGCCGTGCCTCCTTCATCAACAGGTGGAACCCCTGGTCCACCAACATCCCCTACGTGACCTTCACTGAGCACCCCATGGCAGATGCTGACGAGAAGATTTCATCCCTGTGCCGGGTAAGGAATGGCCTCTGCTGCTGCAAGCAGCTCACTGAGCTCGTAGGGTGGACACAACTTAGATTATTTTTAAGCAATACATCAATTAAATCAAACAAAATCAGTTACGTCAGAGGTAGAACTTAGAGCTGGGAGCTCCATCTCCCCAGTCTCCAAATTTTGACCTGCAGGGTGGCCCCACTGCCCACTTTTGCCAGCCACCCATAACTGGCTGAAACACAGAGGAAGCCAAAACTTTTGAAGGTGCAGAATCCTGTAAAACCCAAAAGCAAATGGATCTTGGGCTGTTTCTGCTCTTTCTTACTGACAGGCTGATGGACTTCTCATGTAGGACTGCCAGCTAATTAACAGATGGTTTAATTGCTACTGAAAACCTTCACCGAGGTGGTTCTCAGTTCTTGTGATAGGTGCTTCCCTCTGAAGTTTTGCCTAAAATTAGAACACTATTAAGTGTAACACATCAGTGATTAGGGCAGAACCAGTTAGAAATAAACACCTGGTCACTGATAAATATGCTTTTTAAGTAGAACATCAGGAGTGTCCTGTGTGAAATTAACTGAATTATTGAGGTGAAATACCAGACCGTGACTATCAGAGCTCAGAGCCCATAGAGCCCTCACAGCTACAGCTTTAACCCTTCACCATTCCCTATCAGCAGCCTCTTGTCTTAACAAGTTTGTAAAACAATGCAAAAGCAAGGTGCTTTCTTTTCTTCCAGCTGGAAAACTTTCAAACACAGCTGATCCAGGCTGTGAAGAAAGCCCACAAGGAGGGCTCAATGCCAGGAAGTGCTAATGGGGTGTTGGTGCTGGAGCGGCCCATCCTCATCGAGACCTACCTGGGACTGATGTCCTTCATCAACAACGAGGCCAAGCTGGGCTACTCCATGACAAGAGGCAAAATTGGATTTTAAACGCCCTTGCACGTCACCTGTTCAAGGGCAAGTGAGTTGCTGGTGGTGCCCTGGGGAGAGGGTGCTGAGAGCAAACTTGATAAAGCAAAGTTACCAGGGGAAGGGAAGGAAAGGGAGAGGTTGTGGGACAGTTCCCAGGTTCTTTGGGAAATGCACAGGTTGGATTTGAAGCACACACAGAGTGGTGTCAGTTTGGTATTTTGTACCTGATTTACAGCCCTCTCTGGTCCTTATGCAGGGTGAATGAGCAGTGGTGTGTTCTGTGTCCCAGTGCCTGCTCTTCCCAGTCCATGAAGTGCCACTGGAATCTGCTGAAACCCCCAGTGCACAGCAGAACCTTTGTGCCACGGCCCTGCTGTATCCCTGTGTACAGTGTCAAATCCTGGCGTGTGCTTGGGACTGCTTTGTGTTGTTTAAGAGAATTGCTGTTCCAATCACCGTGATCTCAGTGCTCTGATTAATGCCTGTTAGGAATTTTCAAAGCTGTCAGTCAGTCTTTAACAGTATTTGCTGGCTTTTGCTAAAGCTGCACTGTTCCACCTGCTCAGCAGCAGTTTCTGAACTCAATATGCATTTCTGAGCTTGTAAAAATCCCTCTAAGAACCTACTGGAACTTACTCTCTACTTCTGTTTCTTTGCTGCAGCCATAGAATAAAGACTGTTGTGAGAGAACGTTGCCAAAGGCCTCACAAACACATTTGCCTTCAAAGCTGTTCTTTGTAGAACTGAAAAGGAATTCTATTTTGGTTAGATTAATACTCTTAGCCATTTTTCTTAAATCTACTCTAGTTTGGGACAGGACTTTTTAATGGAGACAGAGAAAAAAAAACTTTCAGCACTGTGTGTCAGCCTTGGTTCATACATTCCTGTGCACTGAACCTCTCATCCAAGGATGAAATTCGGAAGCAGCCCAGGAGATTACAGCTGTAATTGCTCAGGAGGTGACACTAACAAGCTTTTTCCTTATGCATGACCTTCTCTCCATGCCCTTTTATCAGAGCATTTATCTGCTGGATGAACACTGTGCTGCAGTGGTGGGGGTTTTTGACCTTAATGTAGGTGAGTGTTTGTGAAACTCCTGTTGCAGTCTGTCCTGACTCTAGCTTTCCAGGCTTCTCCATACGTTTTCTAAGTTACCTGTTCAACTTTCATTAACCTTGCAGTAAAGTTACGTTTCAACTCTTACTTGGTATTCATTCTTCATTTTCTGAGGCTGTGAAATTATGTAGCAAAAGAAGAAAACATCCAGTAAATTCCTGAACAAGAGGCTCCCTCCTTGGAAATACATGGGAAAACAAGGAAGGATATCCAACTGCTCCTTCCCTGCCAAACCATGCACTCCTATTTGGCACCAAAGTTGGGACAAAAGCTCCTATTTCAGTTACCTGTAATTCAGCAACTTGAAGTGTCAATTGTGATCCATCTGGCAAAGATTCCATGTAATAAATCCATGGTGGCCCAGGCACAGTTACTATCACCCAAAATTATTTGTGTGCAAGTAAGGGTTTCCTTGTGCTGGGATAAATTACTCCATCATCACATCCCTGATCACACTGTAACAGACTTTCAAGTGCAGAGGTGCAGGTTTATAGTTTGTAACTATCAAAATATTTATTGGAAATAGAAAACTTAAATAATAGCTATACATTATATACACACAGAGCTACAGTCATAGAAAATAAGGGTTCAGAGTTGAAAAAGATGTTCAACTCCATCAATATTCAGGTTTTCTTGCAATAGACACTCATTCTTTACATTTCACTTGCTACATCACTTCATTCAAATGCAGTCACAGTATTTCACACACTGAGCTTGGAGCTCCTTCAAATAAATAACTTATAAATACAAACACTTCAGACTGGGCAACAGGTTTTGACGCCTTTCCTCTTTCTTCCTCAGACTTGGGAGCATTTTTAATGCATTTTAGTTCTTTTATTTTACTTCTTCTCTTTCCAAGTAACACACACAGAAGTGGTCCTTACTCAGGAGCAGCATGGAGTCCCCACTGGAATGCCAGGAGAGAGACATGATCTGGAAGTCACCTGTGGGAAGAGATCACAGTGTCAGCAAGGAGCTGCCAGCCCATCCTCCTGCTGGAGGAAAAGGCTGCCACACAAATCCCTGCTGGCCCCATGCTGTCCTTGAGACATTTCCTGTGTCTCACTATGAACTCCTCTTTTCCTGAGAGTGAAAACACACATTTTTAAGCTCCAAGAACACACCTGAGCTATATCCAGGATAACGCTCGGATGGATTTATAAATGGAATAATATTTTGTCACTGAGCAGTTGCTGAGAAGTTGTGGCAGCTGCTGCTCACCTTCCCCAGGCACCTGCACGACCACACAGCCAGCTGGGGACCAGAGGTACATTCTGCTGCTGCCTGTGCACACAGCCAGGCGGGGCTGGCAGGGGTCCCACTGGAAGCACTGGATTGTGCACAGCTGCTCCAACACCACCGACAGCTTCAGCTTCCTGATGTCCCAGATCCACACAGCATTGGGAATGTTATCTGCAGAGGAAGCAGCAACGGTGTGAGAGCTGGAGGATAAAAGGATCAAGCTTGGTTTTTCTAAATGCGCAGGAACAAACAAATTCATACAACACAAACTTTTAGTTACACCCCAGGGGTTGGCACCACTTGTGTGTTGCCAAGTGGAGCCTTCAGGAAATATTCAGCCTTGGAAATATTGCAAAAAAAAAAAAAGGTAAAAGTGATCTAGTCCATCTCCCAGTCCTTCCCTGGATTTTATCACATTAGTTTGTCTGATGGGTTTTGCACCTGACTCAGAGCTTTGTCATCCAGGCACAAACAGCCCCTCAGGACCACAGGGAAAAATGGAACTTTAATTCCATGACTTTCAGGAATTAAGACTTCCTCCTGCTATAGTTGTTCTGCCTCTTAAGAGGCCCAGGCTGTAAGTGGGAAGATTTGTTTCATTTTCAATACAGTGAGCTCACAAACTTGAAGAAATATAAAACCCCACTATTTTCATTAAATACAGAGCCAAGGCTGAGTTCATGCCCTGATCAGCAGTTCTGGCAGCTCACAACAGTTAACACACACTAGAAGACAGGCTGGGATTCCTCTGTAGTTACATATCTCAAAACAGAGCTGATTTTACAGGGCCATGACTCTTTTTATAGTGCAAAGGATCATTTCTGCTAAGGAAAGCCCCCACATGCCCCACATGTTTGCCCCTCTAAGGCAGGACAGTCGGAACTTACCATTTTTGGTTGCCAGGAAACAGTTATCTGCACTGAAGGCCAACATCCCAACTCCCACTTTGGGATTTGCCCTGTCAGCAACTGGTTTGATGTACTGTAAAGAAACTGGCACCTGGGAAATCTCATCTGGAACAGGAAATAAAAGTATTTCACTCAGTGGGCCAGGATGGACAACAATGCATTCACATCCAAGTGTTAAAACCCCTCCTCTCTGAAGTGATATGACCATATTTTTTACTTTTCTCCAAGATGTTCCAATTAAAATTTCAATTGCTATAAGATATCACATCTTCACTCAGCCACCCTACTGCTACTCCTGCCTTCCTACAGAAAAGGAAAGGCTGGAAATTCAGGGAAGACTGAGATTAAATTAGGAAAATGAGGAGAGATTAATTTTTCTACCACCTTTTAAACTAGTATTTCAAACACTGTTAACCAAAGGTCATTTACAGTGCTACAAAGACCGAGACTGATTTTTACTGCCCAAGAGAACATAGAGCAGATCTATTCCACCATCCAAGGGGTAGAGTTCACCTACAATGTTTATTTAAAGACTTCCCAAGGCAAACTCAAGGGTCTGGTTTGAGTAAACTTTGGCTTACATTTACTCTGTGTGCTGAAGAGAGAACTAGCCAATGCTCTTGTTGGAGGGAAAGTAAGTCTCTCTCTGTCAACAGTTGGGGATTTCTCCACTTCTTTATACACAATCTACAAAGAAACAAGTGAGAGCTCTACAGAAGGGCCTGGGAGAGTTTGAACATGGGCTGTTACCAAATACCCACATCCCACTGGCTCATTTGCATATTTAGTACATCTCAGCATCTCCTGGTTCATCAACAGAGGAAAAGGCTTCAGTAGAAAGATCTGGAATCCAGTATTCCCAGTGAATCATAAGCCATTTGGAACCATGATCAAGAAAAATACTCCAAAGAATAAGTTTGAGGGACCTAGTTCATTATTTCTGACAGCAAATTAAATCATCCCCATTACAATGGGAACATGAATCTCATTTTTGCAACCAAAAACCTTTAATCTGCTTCTATCACAAAGTGCAGCGCTGCAGAAGGAAAATAGCAAAAATATTCTAGTGTGCCTGCAACATATTCCCAAACACAAGCACCAGGACAAAACACAGCAACTGCAATTCCTGTCTGTGTAGTGGAGATTAACAGAGCTATTTCCATTTGTTTTCCATGACATATTTTACACCTAACTGGAAGTTAAGGCATTTTTCAGCCATGAGAAGCTTTGCCGAGGTGCTTTAATGGCTCGTGCCTTGCTTCTGGTTAAGAGGCAGTCATGTGAATATTGCAGGCTTACAGTCCACACACAAACTCTTCCAGGAGGTTCCTCTGCAATGGCAAACAGCACCACACACTGTTCTTGTTACCTCCAGGGATGAGATCAGCTTGGGATTTTGGGAACAGCAGCTGTGCACCTGCTGCCAACAGCCCAGAATCTGTCAGGCCTTGCAGGTACAGGTATAAAGGATAAAAATCAATGCTGACAGATGTTCCAGGAAATGCCCTTTGGGTGAGCTGGATGAGCCTGTCCACACAGGATGGAAAATCTGAACACAATCCAGTTCCAGCTCTGTTTAAAGTTAGGAATTGTATAAAGCTGAGACAAATCTCTCCTGTTCAGTTTTCCAGTCTGCCATTGGCTGCACACCCAAATCTGTAATGCAGCCACGACCTACACCAAAATACACTGGCATGACAGGAGCATCTGAGAATCTATTACTGCTCAAGAGAGACAATCACAGACATATATTCCATCAAATTTGAAAGGATTCCCACATTTTCATTACATTCCCAGGCTGCCATGCAATTTCCCAAGCCCTAGCAGAAAAAAAAATAAAAGTCTCCAGAATGAAATGGATTCATCAGCATCCTTCAGATGCAAACAGCAGCACCCAAGCTTTGCTAAGGACTCCATGGGATCCACACTTACAGTCTTTTTGCTGGCAATGGTGGCTGGATGGTCAAGCTCTGTGATCTTCTTCCACGTCACATGGTTCAGGATACGCACCTGCCTCAGGAAGCGTGGCAAGGGGACACTGTTAGGGCAAAGCTCTCCCAATGGTTTAGATAAAAGAGGCAGGAAGCATTTCTCACCTTTTCATCAAAGCTGCCAATGGCCAGGAACTGGCTGCTGGGACTCCAGGCGATTGATTTGATGCCCAGGGGCCACTCATAGGCACGGTAGGAGGAGAGCAGCCGCCCATCCAGGGAGTACAGCAGGACCTTGTACTGAAACACACACAGAGCCACTCAAAAATCCAGCAATGCTGCTAAAAACCACAGGCAGGCAATTCATCCCGGCCAAACTCTGCCTGTCTCACGTGCACGTTAAATACAAAGGTACAAATGGTCTCTTATCTATGAGTTAAGAGGCTTCATTGCTCTCTTTTTGGAGGAGTACTTTCATAAACTGTAAAATCACTGTGGAGCACACTGTCAGTAAAGCTGCAGAAGACTCTTACATTCTTCCATTCTTCTTCTTCCATTCTTCTTCTTCCATTCTTCTTTCATTATTTCAATAGCAGCTTCTGCAATGTTTATGATTTCTTTGCAAGATAAATTAGAAATAATTTGCTGTCACTGAAGGTTTAGAGAACAGTGACATCCACTTGCAAGGACATCCATCCCCAGTACAAGTGTACTATTTAACAAAAGCTGGACTCACATGCTTTTATGTTCAAAAGAAACATTTTAAACACTAATTATTTTAGTCACTGCTTTATACATGATGGCCAAAGACCAGCTTGAACTCTTCAAGAAAATAATCTGCTTTTCCTCCTACCTCCAGGCATGTGTCCCACGCTGCCAGCACACAGCCATTGGGAGCCCACTCAATCCCAAACAGATCCTGGGTTTCAGTGTCAAAATGCTGCCCACAAAAGAGAAACCACAAAACCATTTGAAATATGTCAACAAATCCTATTGCAGCAAAGCTGACAGAATGTTCAGTTTTAACCTTTCAAGGGCTACCACAAACACAAAAGAGCTTTTTGTGTGCCAGAGTAGCAACAAAAATATTTCCTCTTGTAATACATGCCATTTTCAGTGGATCTTTGATCCCCTCTACAGAAAAGCTAAAGGTTTCTAAACCTTTACATAAACAGCATTTCATAAGAAAATTAAGTGAGTTACACTGAATCAGTCAAAAATCCAGGAAGCCTATTTCCTTGTGTTAAAGCCCAGTACAGGATCATATAATCCCAGAATAGTGTGAGCTGGAAGGGGACCTTACAGCTCATCTCATCCTCTGGGCAGGGACACCTTCCACTATCCCAGATTGCTCCAAGCTCCATCCAGCCTGGCCTTGGACACTTTCAGGGATGCAGCAGCCACAGCTTCCACTACAAGGTTCATTAGGGAAAAGCTCAGGAACATGACAAACATTTGGTATTTCTCAAGTTTTCTCTCAGCTTCTGGTGAGGCTCAGAATTCCCAAAACAACATTCAGACAAGTTCTTTGTGAGGTTTAATTGCTCAGATCCAGCCCATGGCCAATGCCACCCTCCATGGACTGATCCCACGTGTGAACAGTTCATATCACATGTCCCAAGTACCAAGCACTTGCTACTCTCACTGTTTCTAAAGGAGTAGTGTGCAATATGTGCAGGTAACCTCCACAGCAGAGTGCGAGGAGAGGCAGAGCTTACCCTGAGGAGCTGCCAGTTGCTGCACACGAAGATGCTGATGAAATCCTTGCAGTCACGTCGCTCTGCCACAGCCATGTAGCGCCCGTCCTTGGTGAAAGCCACCCCTGCCACAGGAAAGATTAATTAAAATTGGCTTAAATAGAAATCAAATAACAAGGCAGAAGAGCTGATGAAGCTTCAGTGAGTAACAGTTACTCCCAATTCAAAGCAGAAATAAAAGAGGAGGCAGAATCTCTTCACGGAAGGTCACATTAATCAAGGCAAAGCTCAGTGTTACTGATTCATTGTGTCAGCAATTTTTAAGCTCTGAATGTACAATTTCTCAGGATGCAGAGCTCCAGCATGCTTCAAAACACATCTAACCACTGACAGTTGTTATATAAACCCAACAGATTTCAAATAACCACTTCATTTAGCCTGGCTAAATGGATCAGTTATGCAACCATCAGGTCTCCACCAACTCCGAGGCATTGCATCCCATCCTCTTGGATTTTACATGGAATACATAATTGTCTTTGTCATCTCTGGAATACAGGCCTTGGGCAGGAAACTGCTCAGCACAGCCATGTGGTCTGACAGCTCTGACACAAGCTTCCCTTTCCAGCCTTTCCATATGCAGAAGATGACAAAAGTCACTTTGGATAAATGTTTTTCATCGCAAGCACGTCCAGCATAATTTAATGTCTTAAAGGATCCCTCAGAGGCAAACACAACACAGATGCACATGTGAAAAGGAGGCACATGGATCAGCTGGAATCCTTCACTCAGACACCACAACCTGGCTGCAGGTCCTGCTCAGAAGGGACAGGACCAGACCCTGTTCCCAAACATGGGGTTTGTCATCACATTCAAGTCATTTTTCCTTTCTGCCACATTCAAGGGCCATTCCCAGGTAGGTGTGTGACACTTACCTTGCTGGCAGGCTTTGGGGTACTTGATGTAAGACACAGACTTGGTGCACAAGGACCACACCGTGATTCGCAGCTGGCACAGAGACAGGGAGCAGTGTTGGTTATTTTTGTAGATTAAAAAAAAAGAGAGAATTAATAGAAAAACATCAACCTAATTCAGCAACACAAAGTGGATCAATGAACCTTCTGTGATTAATTAATTCTGCAGCTACTTTATATAATACAATATCCTGGAAAGCAACTATGAAGAATTCTTTCCCAATTTCTGGCAGTCAGCAGGGAATTTACCCCAAGCTTACATGAGTAGTCTAGATGGGCATACAAAATTCACACTACTGATATGGAGAAAATCCCTTCACGAACACTGAGGTTCCTGACATTAGCACAAATGTCTTCCCAATCTATTGCCCAGAGTCACTTTGCAGTTGGAAAAACGGATTCATCACAGAATCTGGAGGAGAGATGGGGAGTTTCCTGCCTTTGTGAATAGATGACAAGTTACAGCCCCTTCAGAACATTGTATCCCTTGGGAAAAGGCTGCCTAGTGGGAACACTGAGCTGTATTTTACACCATTTAGAAACCCTCAGCTTTGATGGCTGATTTGTGTTTTGCTCTTCCCTCCTTAGGCACACACAAGGAGGAACCCTCACAGAATTACTGAAAAATTCAGACACCCAAAACCTGCTATGCAAAGCAAGGCTTTACACTGGTGTTTGGGGGATTTCTGGAGAAATGTGCCTCCACAAGCACCGAGAGCTGCAGAGAGGGCAGGCAGCTGCAGACCCAGCCTTCCCACAGCTCCCCAAGGTCACAGCTGCACTCCAGGCTCTGCCTTGCCATCTGCACATTACCCAATTAAAAACAAATATTCCCTCTCCCTTAGCAACGGCAGCCCCAGACACATGGGCATTCACCAGGATGGCACGTGAACCTTTGCATTTGGAGCAGGAGCAAGGAATGTTTCCAGGATCAGGCTTTTAACTTGTGTTTTCCTGCATTTTACTGCACCAAGGAACAGCTACAGGTTGGACTTTTTGCAGTGAAGCACCTTCATCACAAAGCTGCCTTTTCCTGAACTACTGAACACCAAAATTAATTCTGAGCCATTATGTAACATGCCAGCATTGTCCCCCATTTCCTCCTCTTCCCCCCACACCCCACACAGCCCAGCAGCACCCCAACAGTCTTGGGAGGAAGGTTTTCCTACACCTTTTTGCAGGTTTGTCCTCAACACACCTTTTCCTTCCCTGAAGTAGCTGGCACTGTTCAATGGTGACAAAGAATCCTGAGGGAGCAGCCTATGGATCTGCTTCACTGGTGACACTGCAGGCTCTGTGTTGCAACAGAATTTGGAGGGTTTTTCCCTTGCTGACACGATCAGTTTTGGTGGGAAGCACAATTCAAGGGATTTACAGGGTTCAAACCAAGCTTCGGAATCCAAATAAACACTGCCTCCCCATCAGAGAGCCATGGAGTCCCAAACAGTCCCTTCTGCCTTACATATCAGACAAATTTCTGAGATTTGAAGAAATAACACAGAAATCTTCTTCCACAGAATCATAGAATGATTTGGGCTGGAAGGGACCTTAAAGCTCATCTTGTCCCACCCCCTGCCATGGACACAGACACCTTCCAGTAGACCAAGTTGCTCCAAGCCCTGTCCAACCTCATAGGGAAGGATTTCTTCCCAGTATCTCATCTAACCCTGCCCTCTGTCAGTGACAAGCCATTCCCAGTTGTCCAGCCACTCCTGGCCCTTGGAAATAGCCTCTCTCCATCTCTCCTCTAAGTTCCCTTCAGACACTGGAAGGCCACAATGAGGTCACCCCAAAGTTTCTCTCCAGGCTGGACAATCCCAGCTCTCCCAGCATTTCCTCCCAGCAGAGCTGCTCCATCCCTCTGCTCATCCTGGTGCCTCCTCTGGACTCTCTCCAGCAGCTCCAGATCCTTCCAATGCTGGAACCCCAGGGCTGGAGGCAGCTCTGCAGGTGGGGTCTCACCTGGACAGGGTAGAGGGGGAGAACCTCCTCGTCTAAGTTCAGCAGCTCTGGGAGGAATCCACAAGAGGAACATAAATCAACTTTTATCCCTGGGGCCGCTCACTTCCGGCCACCCAAACCCAGCATTGTCAGTCTGCTCCTCCGGCAAGATTTACTTTAAAAATACCAACACGATGCCTCCACACATTCTTCTGCAGCAACTGCAGCACTGAAATGCTGCTGGGGAGTATTAATTGCAGCCCTAAATGCATTGGATGCCCTGCCTCCTCTGAGCAAAACACACAGCACACATTCTCCAGCCACTTAATACAAGCTTAGCAGCTGCAGGCTTCGAATGCTGAAGGCTGGATCATGATTTTTCCTGACAAAGGTATCTCAGTGCTGCTACTCAGCCTCATGAACAGCTCCCCTGGCCCGCTGGGTATCAAACACATTTCTATCCTGGACCACACTGGCTGCTCCAAGCCTCAGGAGGCAACACCTTGCTGCTCATGTTGAGCTCAAGAGCATAAAAATCTCTGGAGATGGGACACAGCACATCTCATGCTGAGCTCCCAGTGTCACCTCTGCACTGCCCGAAGCTCAGGCAAAGAAAAGGCAAGGCCACTTCAGTTTCAAAATATTTCTGCATCAATCCCTGCTCCATCACAGAGGCACAGAATCATTTGGGATAGAAAAGCCCTCAAAGACCAGAGTTCAACTATTTCCCCAGCACCGCCAAGGCCACCATTAGACCATGTCCCCAAGTGCCACATCTAAACATCTTTTAAATCCCTCCAGGGATGTTGACTCTACCTCTCCCTTGAGGGGCCTGTCCCAAAGCTTAACAACCCTTTCCTTGAGGAATGTTTTTCCTAATATCCCATCTAAACTTCCATTTGCAGTAAAAACAGCAGCTTCTCCAAAAGGGTCAAAGCTTTGACTCCTCAAGGAGGACAATAATGGTTGTCATGTTCTTGACTGCTGAGCACGTGCCCCTGGCTCTGGATGTTTTGGTGCCATCACACCCTGATCCTGCTGAGGGGGCACTGCCCTGCCCTGTGTGCCCCAAAACATAAACAACAAACTGTCCCAGTGCCTTTACAGCACTGGGGAGAGCTCACAGAGCACAGCCAGCACATGTTTCACGGTACAGTCACACACACAAAAATACATCTGTAAAAGCCCAGACTACAACTAAACCAGATGCCTCTAAGTGTCTGATAAGCAAATCCCTCATCTTCGCTCCATCTATCAGACACAACTCACCTTTTTAACATCTAACAAGATCACAGAATCGCAGCATGGTTTGGGTTGGAAGGGACCTTAAAGATTATCTTGTTTTAAATCCTCTATTCACAGCTTGAGGCTGTGTCCTCTCATCCTGTCATTCTTTGTCTGTTCAACTCTATTCTCTCCCCTGCAAGGGCTGCAGGCTCAGAGGGAAGCACACAGATACATTCTATAATTCCATTGTAATTTCTCACCCAACTCACACAACTTGATGGTTTGGCCTAGTGCTAGGAAGATTCAAAAACAAATCATTTTGATTCCTGAAAGTAGGATCCTTTTCCGTTGTTCCCTTTGTGCCCACTCAGACATTCCTGCAGACAAACTCACATTATGTGCTTAATGTATGGATTTCACACCCCCTTCCCTTAACGTTGTGTTTACAACTGAATTGTGACAGAAAGGGAAAACCTTCATGTTCCCACCTGGAACATTCCACAATCTCATTAAGTTGCCAACATAAATGAGATGAAGAAGATTAGAAGGATTATGTCACAGCTTGCAGACAGGATCAGAAGCAACAGAAACACCAAACACAGAGGGTGAGAAAAGAAACCAAACGCTTCAAAAATGACAGGAAATTTCCATTGCTGCTCGTTGCCTTTCTCAGGGAATTCACAGAAAAGACACAATTATTTTTACAGAAGAAGAACAGCCTGTGGTCACTTAAGTCTGCATCAAGCCCTTCACTGCTCTTTTGGGGGATACTTTCTCTTCAGCATAGATGATTCGATTGAGCGGAGCTGTCAAACCCAAATCCTCACAATAATGGTGTCTCAGAAGTTTTCAGCTGTTGTTTTGCAGTGGAAAAACAAACCAAAAGCAGAAGCATTTTTAAAATAGCCTAAAAACAGCTGAGAAATAAAAAGTATTTAGATGGTAACGTGATAAACAGTCTCCATCGCCAGGCCCAGGACCACAGCCGATGTTGACAGCTCCAGGCAGGTGTAGGACTGGTGATTTTCAGCAGACAAAAACACACTTTTAAACAATCTACAGCTCAAATGACTGTCAACTCTTGTCCCAGACTTGACTGGGTCACTCTGCCCCCTTACATAGCAGTGTCTGTCAGCACTGGATTTCAGAAGATTATTCAGAGTACATTCCTCGCCAGGAAGCATTTTTCAGCCAATGCAGCCACGCACAGTTACTAAGGATTAGCTGGGATACACACAGAAATACACACTTTTCCCTGCTGCTGGAGTTCCAAAGAAGGTCCTTAATGCTTAAGGACCTGACATGGAATGAGACAAATTACAAAGTATGTTGTTTAGAAGCACAGCTCTTCAGAGAAACACTCCAGAAGAGCTTCACACTATTTATCCCAAAACACGAGGGTCACGAGGAAGCAGAGAATTACAGAATCCCAGGATGGCTTAGGTTGGGAAGGACCTTATAGCTCATCTTATCCCACCCTCTGCCATGGGCAGGGACACCTTCCACTAGACCAGGTTGCTCCAAGCCCTGTCCAACCTGGCTCTGAGCACTTTCAGAAATGTGCAGAGGATCCATTTGCTTTCCTTCAGATCCTTCACCTGCAGCTGTTGGTTAAGCTCTACCTGTGCCTGTAGATTCTGGTGGAATGATGGCTTTGGAAGGAGTCACATGGGGTCCAACACCTTCCACAGGACACACTGATAAGATGGAGCTGCCTCTCAGAGTGGATTTCAGTGGAAGAGGAACATTGACCACAAAGAAATCCTACAAATTAGCTGAAGAATTCCAAATGGAATGTCAGAGGATGGTGCCAGACTCCTTTTCTAGGTGACGGGACAAGGAGTAATGGCCATAAAATAAAACACAAGTTCCACCTCAACACAAGGAAGAATTTCTTTCCATGGAGGGTGGCAGAGCACTGGAACATCTTCCAGGGAGGGCATGGAATCTCCCTCTCTGGAGACATTTCAAACCCATCTGGATGCATTCCTGTGTCACCTGCTCCAGGTGACCCTGCCTTGGCAGGGGGATTGGACTGGATGATCTCCAGAGGGCCCTCCCAACTCCAACTATTCTGGGATTCTGTAATGATTTTTCTGAGGCACTGGTAAGTACAGATTGCTAGAAAGAAATTAGCATAACCATAACCTTTAAAACACTCAGGGAATAATAAAGTTCCTTATGAGCTCTCAGTGGAGTTCACACATTGACCTGAGGAATGGTTGATAATGAGTGGTTACTTGGTGCTGTTTGGAAGTGACCAAAGCCCAGCTGAGCTGGCTGACAGGGAACCCTCAAATCCTCCAGGCAATCGCTGGATTTGATAACACACTGATATTAAATATCCTGAACACTGCCCACATCCGTCCCCCCAGACTGTGGATTTAGGAGGGAGGGAGTAAACACAGCTCCAACCACAGCCCGGCCACGGCAGCTGTCTGACAACAGCTAATTTAGAAACCTGTTTACAGCTGGAAAGGAAACTTATCCCAACACAGATGCCAACTTGGCAAAGGCTTAATGAAATCCTTTAAGGTCAAACCGAGTTCTGTTGGGAGGCAATAAATCCTCGCTGGTCCACCCCCACATGCACGTGCCACAAGATCCTCCCTGGGAGCTTCACACAGCCCCAGCCTACAGTTCTGCCTCCTCTGCTGGTGTCTGACCAGCAGGGATGGCTGCACTGCCTCCAGGCTGGAATTCTGGGCTTTTTTTTTTTAATTTTTATTCCTGCTATCAGGGCAATTCACACCTGGGAAAACCAAGGGCTAAACCTATCTCTCCTATCTAGAGGGATGGGGGAGTGGGTCTGTACACACACACAGCAGAGTCCACAGCCATAGCCCACTAACACTGGGATTTGCCCAAAAAAAAAAGGGAATCTTGCACTGCAGCATGTGAATTCTGTGCTAACCAGTGTTATGGCACAAGATCCTGTCCCCTAAAACCCTTCCATAGGTTTGGAAAGAGTAAACATAGAGAAAAAGGGTGTCATATGCTGTTCTTGACTATTTTCTGACCCTTCACTGTTCTACTGAATAACAGGAATCATTAGCTCTAATCCAAAAGGTGGAAGAGTCAGAATCCATGAGCCTTCCAACAAACCAACCATCCACAAAACAATTTGGATTCTAAATTAGTAGCATTCCCCACTATGGGTCTTAATAAGCATTAAAGGTGTTATAATTTTAATTTTACATTTGGTTCCACCAGCAGTCTGGCTCCTGTGTGTCAAATCAAACAACTGGGAAAATATTTCCAGGATCTGGATCTAAATCTCATCTCACAGGTCAATAAACATAAGCCTATAAGTTTTAATTTAAAATCACTCTGAAACTTACGGTTTGGGGTTTTTTTTTTAATTAGAAATCCTGAGTTTTTCTCACCTTGCAAGCAACACATTGGATTTCTAAGACTGCTTAGATGAATGCCATCAAAATCAAAAACATGAAGATATGTTCTAAAACACAATTTTACCTTCAAATTTGAGCGTCTATTTTCTATCTTATCACCAGAAGCAAGAGGACAAAATAAAAAAAAAAAAAAAAAAAGTGGAACAACAAACACCTAAGAATATAACCTGAGTTACACACAGGAGCACAGAGCTACATCCATGCTCTCCACCACCGTTGCAGCTTTAAGGGCTTTGGGTTATTTTAGGAGGCAAAGGGCAGACAGCAACATCTGACACCACGGGGAACAAGCCTGCCTGCACACTCACATGGAACTCGGTGGTGTTGAGGATGTGACGCCCGTCCGGACTCCAGCATGAAGCCACCAATCCCGCGGAGCCCTCGTCGATCTTACAGTGCCAGTCCGGCTGCTCCAGGGACCAGACCTGTGCCACAGAGCAATCAGACACTGCAGGAAGCATCAGCTCATCCAAACCTCTGCTCAGGAGGATTCCCTGCAGCTGGTTCCTGCATCCCAGCTCAGGGAGCTCAGGAATACCCAACCACCCGCAGCCATGAAGGACTGGCGCTGGATCCCGCTGCAAAAGTGAGTCCCACACCTCGGGGTGATCATGGAAATGGCAAATGATGTGGGGCTGGGTTTTTTCCACTGACAAATATTCTGAATGTCCAATGTTTAAACAGGTTTAGTCCGTTTAACAAACTTGCATGTTATTTATTTCCTACTGCAGTAAGAAACTGGTAAGACAATCTCCAATTCTGATCTGTTTTGTTAGGCATTTTTAGCTTAAATATTCTTTTTCAAACTAAGCCGTTTTTGGTGGCTTTCAAAATCCTGGCATGCTGGGTTATCCTCAAACTGTGTTATCAATAACAGCAGGTGATTCAGCAAAGCCTCAGACTAGTGCTGTGTTAAGGTCTCACTCCCATCACACCCCAAACCCCAGCAGGAAACATGCCCTGTCCTGCTTTCATCCTCACCTGGACAACGCCCCGCTTGTACATGGCACACAGGATGAACAGGGAGTCCGAGGACCACTCGATGTACTGGATCTGATCCAGGCAGGTGTAGAGCTGGCGGATATTCAGGGAGCTCGCATCCCGAACCACCAAACGGTGCTGTAAACACGAGGCCTGGAGGGGATGGGGACAGGGCTGAGCTGGGGCAGGATCCTGGATGGAGCACCAGGGCTGTCCCTGCCAGGCTCACTGTGATCCCAAGTTTAGTTCAGAGCAGGTCAGTGTTACAGAAAAAAAAAAAAATCCCCCCGTAGGTGGTGAGCCACTGACACAGGTTGCCCAGAGAAGCTGTAGCTGCCCTGAAAGTGTCCAAGGTCAGGTTGAACAGGGCTTGGAGCAACCTGGGACAGTGGAAGGTGTCCCTACCCGTGGCAGGGGGTTTGAACTAGATGAGCTTTAAAGTTCCTGGAACTCCAAACCAGTTTAGGATTCTGAAATTCTAGTTAGGAGTCTGTAATTCTATTCTACATGCACTGAGCTCTCACTGCAAACTACAGTGAGAACTAACCTAGGGGAGAGGGGAATTTACAGTAATAAATGGAATCCTCATTGATTCCATCACTGCTGGGTAAGTAACTCCAGTTTTTAAAAAATTACTTTCTGTCTTATAAAATATTTTATTTAATAGAATCACGGAATGGGTTGGGTGGTACCTTAAAGTTTATCCTGTTCCACCCCCTGCCATGGGCAGGGACACCTTCCACTATCCCAGGGTGCTCCAAGCCCCATCCAGCCTGGCCTTGGACACTGCCAGGGATCCAGGGACAGCCACAGCTTCTCTGGGCACCTGTGCCAGGGCCTGACCACCCTCACAGCCAGGAATTCTTTCCCAATATCCGTCTAACCCTGCCCTTTGGCAGTTTGAAGCTGTTCTCCCTTGTCCTGCCTCTCCAGGCCGTTGTAAAAAGTCCCCCTCCATCTCTCCTGTAAGCTCCCTTCAGGTACTACTTAATTTAAAGTACCCGTTCATCTAACTCATTAAGGTCAATTCAAGCTAACTCAGCTCTCCGGTACTGACCCTTACTGCCTCCAAACCTCTCGGCAGCAGCCCCTGAGCTCAGGCCCGCAGGCTCCGGGGCTCCATCGCTGCCCGCTCCGTGTCCGCCCTCAGCCCGGCCCGGCCATGGGCGCCCCGCGACGCGGCCGCTCCCCCGCCAACCGCCCCGCCCCAGGCCGCACGGCCCCGCTGACCACCGCCGGCACTCACCAGGCATTTTCCGTCGGGGGAGAAGCGCCCCAGGAGCCCCGAGAGTTTGAACAGCTCCGAGAAGTTCATGGCGGGCGCGGCGGCGCCGGGATTCGAACCCGCCGCCCTTCGCCCGCCCCGCTCCGCTCCGCCGGGGCCCGCCGGAAGAGGCGGGGCCGCGCGGGAGGGGCCGCCCCGGGGCACGCCGGGAGTTGTAGTCCCCGCGCCGGCCCGGCAGGGGGCGCCCGGCGGCGGGAAGCGCGCGGGAAGGCGCCGCGTGAGCCGCATTGGTATGCAAATGAGCCGCTAATGAGCCGGGTAATGAGGCGGTTAATGAGCTGAGGGGCGCGTTCCCCCTCCTCTCCCTATCCTCAGGGAACCCTCCCTTATCTGGCGCCTTTCCGCGGGCAGCGTCCCGCGCCAGGAACAGCCCTGGCTAATTAATCAGCCCTTCTGGCTAATTAATCAGCCCTTCAGGCTAATCACTACTGCCGCCTAATCACCGACAGCAACGGGAGCACAGGTGGGATGTCCCGCCAGATTCCCCGGACAGGACAGAGGAACTAACAATTGCAATAGAGAAACCCCAGCAAAAAGGATGTGAACTGACTGCAATCAATAAATAATAAATAAATAAAAACAGATGGACCAGGGGAGGCACAGATCCCAGATAACTCCTCTCAGAGGGCATACTCCTTCGGGAAACAGCCCCCTCCTGGTGCAGCCGGCTTCCAAGGAGAGCCAAGAGGGAACGAGGAGGGTGACAGGGATGTCTGTGTTCCCAAAACACAGTCAGTTCCCCCAAAACTCTCTGGTCCCGCGGGCAGAGGCTCCTCTGCATCCCCTTCCCGCTGAACAGCCAGGGGGATGCACAGCTGCCTCCCTTTGTCCCCAGGGTCTGTATCCCCGGAATTTTTGGGTGGCGGCAGCCTGGCTCCCGTCCCAGTGACAGCACTGCCCGGGTGAGACCCCCCTCCCTGTTTGGGGGCTACCGTCACCATCATTTAAAAATAAACCTCACGCTCAGAGGTTTTGAGGATTCGAGTCTTGATTTCATTACGGACTATTTGGGTTCCAAAGCTGGCTCCAGCCCCACCGATGTGTTTTTTGGGGGGGTGAATGCATCGGTTTTCTGCCCCTGCAACAGAGGGACAGACGTGACAGCTGCTCTGCCGTCACCATCTGTCCCACGTGTGATGTGGGGGTGCCTGTGGGCAGCGGGTGTCTGGTGGTCCCCGAGAGGGGACAGGGCACCTGAACACAAGCCGGGATTGCCCAAGGATGAGCAGCGCTCGCTGCCTGCCTGTGTGACCGAGGGCAAGTGACCAGCGACACGGGAATTCGTGAGGGGTTTGTCAGTGTGACAGGGTGTCTGTGAGTCCATAATTAGCCTTGCGGGTGATGGTTTTTAATCAGAAATGTTCAGTCTACACCTACTGCCCCTCTCCCTGCGCCTTGGCAAGTCGCTGTTCCCCGAGGGAAGGCAGCGCAGGGAATCCCAGAGCCCTTCCCGGTCCCCAAGGCGGTCCCGGCCGCCCCAGGAGAGATGATCACTTGGCTGAAAGCAAACACAAAACCTGCTCAGCCCACCAATCTGATGAGGGGAAGAACCTCCTTGATCCACACTGAGTGTCCTTTGCGGGATGTCCCATCCCTGGCAGTGTCCAAGGCCAGGTTGGACGGTGTTTGGAGCAAACTGGGATAGTGAAAAGTGTCCCTGGCCAAGGCAGGGGTGGAACGAGACGGTCTTTCAGCTCTCCTCCGACCCAAGCCATTCCCGGATTCTGTGACTGATTAAAGCCCAGCGGGGCTGCCGGGTGGCCGCCACTATTGCAGCCCCCACAGCCAACTTGTCCCGGCGTCACTTTGGCGCTGGTGACCAGCTTTAATTCCCTGGCACGCTTGGCTGAGCACTCCCCACCCCCTTGCAACTGCCTCCTATTCCAGGAAGGAGCGCAGGAGCTTTTGCCTCACTTTTCACGCAGCTTTCAGCAGCTCCAATGTCATCGCCTTGGCGACCGGGACGCTACTCCAGAGTAGGGCAGTAAATAACGTAGATCCTCAATCCCAGGCCACTCCTGTCTGCAGGAGACCTCCGGGGGAACTCAAAACGCAGGTAGGAAAAAAAAAAAAAAAAAAAAAAAAAACAAAAAAAAAAAAAAAAAACTAGGAAAAAAAAAAAAAAAAAACAAAAAAAAAAAACAAAAGACCCCAAAAAACTTCAACAGGGAAAACCCCTTGCTCTGGAGTGATATTGTGTGATTTTTTCTCGGCACCACGACCTCTCCGAGCGCGCGATACGCGGCTGGAAGATGATTTGCGGCCGCTTTGCTTCCGTGGCTTGTGGACACGTTATTAAAGTGTCTTGGAAAGTTTGCTCCAAAGTGCCGTAACTCCGGAGGTGAAAGCACACTTTTGGAGGAGCTTGACGGGAGACAAGCCAAGAGGAAAGTAACGGACGGGGCTGGATCCCACGGTGGGGATGCAGGGGCTGGCTGGATGTCCCAGCTGCCTGTGCAGGGCTGAGGCTGGGCTGCCAAACAGGGGGAGCAGCGGCCTCAACCTCCTGCCCCATCACGAGCTGCTGTCAGTGACTGCAGCCGGAGAGGATTTCTGTCCAACCTGCCTCCTCCTCGGTAAGAAAATTATTGATAAGCTGCTGGACCCCACGGAGGGGTCCTGAGATTCAAAGTGTGCTGCCAGAAAGCTCACGCGCTCTCCATTGCTTTTACAAACCTCATTTTGCAGGTGTGAATGCAACAGTCCGGGACAAATGAATGATAGCACAGGGCTGTCAACAAGGTGGTGTTGGTACTGTGGGACTGGCAGCATTTTTGCAAATGTTAAGTCGTTTGCTGTGGGCTGGATGAGCCTGATGGGTCTCGTGTGGAGGAGATAAAGTCCAGGGCCAGTTCCCAAATCATTGAGGAGCTCCGTGTGAGAGGTGGAAACAGCTCTCAGAAGTTCTGCTCTCCCAGAGGGTCCTTAGGAGTTAGTCATAGCCCTGTTACATCGGGTTTGTGCATTTATCTCCCTTTAAGATAGCTGCAAAACGTTGTCATGTTTCATTCTGGGCTGTTGGGGTGGCGGGATAGCAGTGAATCACCGAATGATGGCAAATACTGAGCATTTCTGGTGCTAAACCTGAGCCCTAAAGTTGATAGTGAAGTCGAAGATGCTCGTTCCAGAGAGTGCAGAAACTCAGAGGGCAGGCAGTGCTCCCAGCAAGGCTGAGAGCCCACGGTACCCTGCACCGTCCTCAGTGCAATGAAAAAAATTGAGTTTATAACCATTCTAATAATTTATTCAGGCTCTGTGGTCACAACACGTGAGTGTAGCAGGGTTGGATAGACGGAGGTTCATCTGCTCTACTTCTCCAGGGAGTTGTTCTCCTATACTGGGGTGGCTGTAGGGACCTTGGTCCTTTTTTTTCTCCTTCTGTCTCTGGGGCTGGGTTTTCCGTAGCACCGCGGAAAACTGAGTACGTGGAGCTTTTCCGTACTAATTTTTGGAAATTATTTCAGTGGCCTTTCACAGGGAAGCTTCATGGGCAGAAGGAACCAGACTCGGTGCGACCCCGCCGGGTCCCGCATCTCGGGAGCGGCAGCCCCGCCGCGGGCTGTGCCGGGTCCCACGGGGAGCAGAGGTGGGAGATCGCCTGGTCGCAAGCTTTCTGTTCTCGCTGCCGGGCTCTTCTCCCGTGTGCAGTCTCCCTGCAATGCCCTGACTAGCAACAGAGGGAAGCAGCAATCCAGGGAACGCTGGAGCCGGCTCGAAGTGTCGCTCTCCCAATGAACGCCGGCAAATCCCACCGGTAACCCGGGATCCCAGCACCAACCCCCTGGTTTGCACATTTCGGTCTTTTTTCCCTTAGAAACCTGCAATAAATCTAGTGCAGGTCTCTCCCGAGCTATGCCAGTGGTGGCAAGCATCCCCCACTGCCTCCTTGCCACGTCGAAGAAGGGATGGAGAATTCCTTGCTGCACCCTTTCCCTGGGCGAGGAGATCTCCACTTTAATAAGTAGTTCGGGGTCTCTGGAGGTGATAATCCTCCTAATGGAGTCTGGATGGAGAACTCTTGCTGGAAGAAGTCAGGATGAAACCCCATCTGGTTGTCTTCCCTCTGGTGTAGGGAGCTTGTGACGGCAGAGAGCTGACACAGTCTGAGCAGAGGCAGAATAGGCTCAAAACTGGGGGGCTGGAAGGGGCAGGGAGCTGAGCTAGGCTGTGCTGGTCCTGAACCCAGCCCCAGGTGCCATTTGCTCAGCCTTGAGCACGGGAATTGCATCCAAGCCACCAGGAATGCTTCCAGAGCAATGCAGGATGAGGCTCTAAGGCTCCTCCCAATTTATCTTTAACTTCGGTGTTGCACAAAGCTCCCACTGCTTCCCACAGGGTGACTTTTCCTTCTGCAGGACCTCACCATCACAGTGCTTTCCCACCTTCCCAAATGTGAATGCCTCCAGCTTTCCCTGAAATGGGGTTCTAAATGGCACCTCCTTTCAGAGGGAATTAGATCAGCACCAGATAAATTTTGGGGTACCCTATTTGCAGGTAAATTGGTTGGTAAATTCTTTACCAACCCAGGTGCTTGGTGCCAGGTTGTCACTCTTGCTGCAGAGGTGCTTTCTCAGGATGAGCAGGGATCAGAGCAGCAGGGATGTGCCTTAACATCACCAACCACCCCAGCTTCCCTTTGTACCCCTTAGTTCAGAGCTCAAACATGAGAAGACGCTGGCTTGGCTTTGCACACCCAGGTTGAGCTTTGAAAGAGTGAAAGGGAACTTTCAAAACGCCCTTAAAATAGTCAGATTTCTTTCCTTTTGAAAACGAGAGCAGCCACGTGGTTAGAGCTGGTGTCACCCATGATGACCACACAGCCGGGGCGGTGCAGAGGTGCTTTCTCCTCTGGAGGAAAAGGCCTGGCTACTTCCTGAAGCTGCTCTGGGCCAGGGAAAGCAGCATGGAAGAAGGGTAAGGCCACCAGCAGTCCTGTTCTGTCACCTGCATCTGTTCTAGGCTTTTCTTCCTCTCACAGCTGCCTGTGGGTCCTTTCATTTCTCTGTGTGTCACACGTGGGATGAGCAGGGACAGGAGGACATCAGACTTCACCTGTTAGTTGTCCCTGTTCCTGACATGGGATCTGTGGGGAATGAGCCCTCCTGTGCCCTCCTGTGCCTTCCTGTGCCGTGGGAATTCCTCCAGGCAGGGTGGCTGTGGATGCTGTGTTTTGTAGAAAGCAGCTCACGGGATCTACTGACAGGGAAATCTTCCCTGCTTTCGTTTTAACTCCCTCCTGTGCAGCCACCCGGTCCCCAGCTGAGTCAGAGGGGTCCAGGCAACCCTGAGCATCCCTCCCTCGGAGAACAGCTGCCCTCGGCTCGGCAGTTCATGCCCAAAAAAGCAGGAAGTGACGGGTTCTCACTATGAGATGTCGCAGCTGAGAGGGGATGCTAACAGCAGCGTGAGTAAAAGGGGCAGCCAGATGTGCCTGGGGGTGCATCCATGTCAGCCAGAGTAGGGAAGAGATTCTGCTGCTTGCAGGAAGAGAGTAGGGGAGGAGGAAGATGGTTGCCCATAGAGGAAGGCAGCACAAGGCGCAAGATGGCTCCGTGCAACTTCCATATCCGGCTGCTATGTCCAAGAGGCTCTGGGCACACCAGGAGAGCTGGGCTGGGGTGCTTTCCTCCTGTGCCTGAGAGAGGCCAAGGATCTTTGTGCAGGGGCAAGGGGAACAGACGGGATAGAGCATGGCTCTGGTTATGACTGTGCAGCAGCATCCAGGAGGCTTTGGCTGAAAAATGGGCTCAATTCTACTGAGCTTGGGTCACTCCTGCCTGCTGCCATGGCCTGTACTGCTGGGGTGTGGGCACTGACCCCCACAATGAGCCATGGGGGTGTCCAGTCCTCATGATGGGCTCTGGAGGGCTCTGGTCCTTTGTGTCCCCACAATGAGCTCTGGTCCTGAGTGGCCCACACACACCGAGCTCTGGGGGCTCTGGTCCTGAGTGTCCCTCCCACATTGGGCTCTGCGGTTTCTGGTCCTGTGTGTCCCCTCCCATGGGCTCTGGGGCTCCCTGGTCCCTGTTGTGCTGCTGGGAGTGAGTTGGGATTGAGGAATCCCTGCCCTTGGACCGTTGCTGGAGTGAGATGGCACAGCACCACATGGCACCGCACGCTGTCAGTGCTAATCCTGCTGTTTCCCTTTGCCCCCAGAGTGATTTATCCTCTGTCAGACTCCCCTGCTGTGAAGATGTCCCAGTCATCCCCAGCTGATGAAGGCACCACGTTTGAGCACCTCTGGAGCACGCTGTAAGTGGGATGTGATCATTCCCCATGGGGGCTGTTTGGAGGTAGCAGCGGCTCTTTGCCAAAGACAAATTCCCTTTTTCATCCTCTGCTTTCCACAGATGCCTTTGTCACCTGGCAAATTTTGCTCCCTGGTTTCAGACTCTCTGCTGAGGGCATTCCACTTGCCAAATAACATGGCACTGTGTGTTTCATGGGTAGCTCCTGCCTGGCTGCAGTGCTCCAGGGCAGCACGGGGACAGTGTCAGGGCCAGAGCAGAGCTCCCCTCAAGCTGGGACTCTTAATTCATAAATTAAACATCTTCCAGCCCCAAGATGTTTGCAAGTCTTCTGGCCTTTGGGCCTCATGCTCTAATCCAGCAAGAGAGAAGGACTGTGTTTCATTTAATCTTCTTCCTTCCTCGTTCCTCTCATGTAAAGACATCCCAAGGAGACAGATATTCTGGAGTAGTTGGGTGAATGCAAAATTTCCTACATCTCTGCTTGTTTTACCTGCTAGGTAAAGCTTGCTCTGCCACATGGAAATAAAAGCAGAGGATGGAGAAAGAAGTTGGGAAAGGGACAAGGCTTGAGGGGACTCTGAATTGTGGGGGGGAAGGGGGGAGAGGGGTGGCACAGGCTGCATTGGAGAGCTGGGGAGATGACTGTGCCCTCACCTTCTCCTCAGGGAGCCAGACAGCACTTACTTCGACCTCCCTCCAGCCAACCCCACCGGCAGCAATGAGGTCTCCAACCGCACAGAGCTCACGATGGACATGTTCCAGATGAGAGGCATGACAGACTCCGTGATGGTGAGTGAGCTCAGACAGCAGGGATGGAGAGACCTGAACCAGGCACAGACTTGATTTCCCCGCAGAGGTGGGCTGGGGGCTCTGGGGGAGGCACTGGGGTGTTTGCTGGTTCATAAACCAACCTTGCTGGTGCAGCACAGCTGGCACTGGTGCAGGGTCTGGTCACCTGTAACCCATGGCACAAGGATTAGTAAACCCGTGTCTGTTTATTGTTAGATAACATCAGTGCAGGCAGCAGCGGGGGCTCGGAGCTCTAGGGGAGTACCAGGACAGCAGCAGGGTGTCATTCACCCCGGGACAAACGGTGTGGAGTAAAAGCCATTTGTGAGCTGCTGCAGAGGCCGAGCTGCTGGAGGGGCACGCCGTCCTCGCAGCTCGGCTCCCTTAACGCTGCCCTTCCTGCAAGAATCCTTTGCTCCTGTCTGAGACAAAATTTTGGGAAAGCATCGCGGGCATGCGAGACATCCCGGCCGCTTGTGCGCATTCGGTGGCGCCCAGGAGCGCCCCTGATGCTGCCCTGGCTGCGGGCTGCATCTCCCTGCGGAGAGCCGCTTTCCCTCCAGAAAGCCGCTGTTTCCCTCGCCGACAGCTTGCATCCCCTCCCCCAGCTCCTTTTCCCTCGCTTTCCGCTCGCTTTCCCTCCCTTCCCCGGCCTTTCACAGCGGGCAGGAGCTGGGCAGAGTGTTGCTAATTGGGGCTGTGCTCCTCGCTGAGCGAGCCCTCGCCTCTCCCCTCGCTCCCGCTGTAACCAAAGCCGAGCCCGGCGGGGCCGGAGCAGCCTGGGGTGCACGACAAAAAGTGCTCTGGTAACGGGATGCCGGCGGCCTGAGGGAAAAGCAAGAGAGGGGAGAGGCTGTGGAGGGACCACTCAGTCCGTGCTGATTCCCGCTGTTCTTGGTACACATTGGTGCCAGAGTGGTGCTGATGCTTGGCAGTGGTGAGCAGGTCACCCCAATGCTCTATCCCTAACTATTCCTGTCTATCCCTCTGGATATCCATCCATCCATCCATCCATCCATCCATCCATCCATCCATCCATCCATCCATCCATCCATCCATCCACCCACCCATCCATCCTCACCCAAGTGTGTCTATCCATCCAGACAGAGATAACTCCGTATCTCCCAGACACGGAGCTCCTCCAGAGCCACTGCACTGCTTGGTCAGTGTGAGGGTGGGCACCTCAGTGTGCTGGTGACAGGTGCCAGCCCAGCAGGTCTCCAGCCCCGTGTGGCTGGAAGCAGTTTTTGGGAGTGGGATCAAGGCAGGTTTGGTGGTGGAGCTGGACCCCTGCTCTCCCTGCAGTGGGAATGGTTGGTATCGCCCAGTCCATCACTGGGCAAGCTGGGGCCTGCCCTGTGCTTTAATGAATAGTCATGAGGGACAGAAGGGGTGGGCCCCGTTTTGTTGTTGGATGCAGCGAGTTGACAGAACTAAGGGAGATGAAAAAAGCAAAAAAGCCAACAGACGGCGGCACACGGGTGGCCAGCGCAGCATCCCTGGCGCTGCCCGCACGGCCCCACTCCCACGCTCCTTCCTCCCACCCGCCACCCCACCCTGGCCACCGCCCCGACCCCATGACTCCCGTGGCAGGAGGCTTCCCCGCGCTCCGTGAACCCCGAGACAACTAAAATGCTCTACATCAGCGACCCGATGCAGCATTACACCACGGTAGGTGCTGCTTGCTATGGATGGGGTTTGTTTTGATGCTCTTCTTAGAATTATTCTGCTCTTCTTGGGCATCTGCTCTGGCTCTGCCTTCCCAACCTGGGTGCTGCTGCCCAGGATGCTCCAGGGGTTGTCCCAGTGCACACCTGTCCCCATCCTGCAGCTGGACCTGGGGCTGATCCAGCCCTGCCCATGAGCTGTGTTGGTGCAGGACGCTGCAGCCTCGGCAATCGGTCGCTGTTCCTCTTGCTTTGCCCCATCGGGTGCTTGCAGAGCCCAGGATGTGATTTTAAGTTGAGGTGCCAGGGGTGCAGGGTCCCTTAACTGTGTGTGCACAGGTGGAAAGGGTGTCAGCCGCAGCATCCATCCAAGGAACACCTGGAGGTGCTGGACACCACCAGCAGCACTTTGTCATCCACTGGGGACCTCCTCAGCCGAGCCTACACCACACACCTGCCTTCCCAGGCAGGCTTCCTTTCCCTGGTGGAAATCCTGGGAGGGCAGGGCAGGTGAAGCTGTGCCTGTGCCGCAGGTAATGCATTTCCAGCCCTGTCCTTGAGTGCTGAGGTTGTTTCCTTAGGGAAAAGGGGTCTGTGTCTGTCCCTGGCATTCGGAACAGTCCAGCACAGGCACAGAGGGAGTCAGAGACTGAAGGAAATCGCTTCATTCCTGGCTTTTATCTTAATTGTGTTGGTACCAAGCCCGTGTGTCCCATTGTTGGGGCTGTTCCATGGGAGGTCGTTGCTGCAGTTGTGTGAGCAATTATCCTTCTGTGTGTATGTACATATTTACACACACACACACAAACAATCCTGCCTTCAATTCATCTTTTAGTGGAATGTTTCCACAATTTCATCAATTTTGAGCAGCAAGTCTGTCGTTTTGCCCACACACCTGACTCTGGGTCTCTCTGCAGGCAGATTCCCAAAGTCTGGGCACTGAGGATGCTGCCTTTTGCTTTGTGCTAAGGCAGCACAGCTCGAGGCATCCAGCCTAGCTGGTAGAGGTGACACCCTGGGTCTCATATCTCACCATTCTTCCTGAGGGAAGCTTTTGTCCCACACAGAGCTCAGGATGCTCTGTTCTGTGGTGGGTCTCCATTCATTTACCCATTTACAGCCACAGGCTTCAGCCAGGAACCGTTCTGTCTCCCAGCATGGGAGCAAAACAGCTCAGTCCTGATACTCCTGGACCTGCTGGGCTGTGAGCAGCCCCATCCAGCAGCAATCCCTTTTCCCGTGTTGCTGTTCTCCTGGTTGATCCCTCAGCTTTGCCTGTGCCACCTCACCGGCTCTGCCCTGCTCAGGGTCCCCGCAGCAGCTGCATTTCCCAGTTGGATGGCAAGAGCTTTCCTAACGTGCTTGTTTTGCCAGAGTTTCTCATAAGTTTTTCTCCAGGTGAAGCCTGGATAGAGGAAAGCTTGGCTTGTCTTTGGCTGGGCTATTTATAGAGCAGCAAGGAGGAATAGAGGGATTTAGGCACATATTTTAGGGGAGAAAATGGCTGGATGTGTAAAAGCAAGCCAGATCTTGTTCAGCATTCCTCCAGTTAGTCACAGGCTCCAACGACCTTGTGAGAGATGCAGGCAACAGGAGAACTTCCCTGGAGAAGGATGATTGCCTTTAAACCATTCCACATCGAAGAGGGTTGGGTGAGGTTGGGATCCCAAGTTAAAACACGTCTCCTGATTCCTGAGCCGTGAGCCTTGCAGCCCTTTGGAGAAGGCTGAGCCTGCTGGCTGTGCCCACGGCTGCTCCCACAGCTCTTGGCTTCCCAGAGCTGCCCCAGGGAAGTGCTGGGGACAGGGACAGTCCCTGCCAGGCATGAGGGCAGTTGAGGGGGGCTGTGTCCCTGCTGTAATGCAGGGAGACAGGATGACACAGGGCAATGCACCGGACACTGTGCGTGGTCACCAGCACTGCCACTGGGGCTGAAGAGTGAGAGCAATCCTTGAGCAACTCGGGAATTGCAGATTTCTGGGGGGAAAAAAATCATCCCACTTGCTCTGAGAAACAGTTGTATTTGAGTCTGATTTTCTAATGGAATACTAATATCGCTTTAGCCACATGGCTCTTGGGAATGTCGTTGTGCTGGGGTTGTGCCTGTGGGTAAAGGAGCTGCCAGCTCTCATTGGAAGAATCTGGCAGTAATTGGTTAAAAGAGGAATAAGGAAAAAATTGTAAAAAGTCATTCTTTGGTCCAACAGGTCGGGAATAAGAGCCGGGACCTGCCTAAGTGGGTCCATTTGCCCCGTGACCTTCCTGCAGTGCTCTGCACTGCAGCCTCATGCTTTGTAGGTTGATCCTTTGAGGTTTTCCCAAAATTAGAGCTGCATCAGGCACTGGGAGTAAATATCCCTCTGGGAAACCAGCTACAAACCACTGCTCCGGGCTGGTTGTCTCACGGGAGCACGCCCGGGAGTGGTGCGTGGGTGTGTGTCCGTGCCCAGCGAACACATGAGGGACAGGTTGGAAAAGAGGTTGGAAAACAGGGTATCGCCGTCGTGATGGAAACATGTCATCGCCAGGGACTGCTACTCACCTTGGCAGGGCATCTCCCCGAGCTGTGACACTCTGGCTGCTGGAAGGGACAGTGAGGAGCAGAGCCCTGTGTGCAGGACAGGGCTGTCACTCCCCGCCTGCAGCGGGACATCTCCCACACCTGAGCAAACCCCACAACATCCCTGCCCTCTCCCCACAGTCAGAAGCGTTTCCCAAGGCAGGTGCGCTAGAAATCCAGGATTGTGGCACTTCGCTGCCTCCAGCGAGGAGGGAGCAGCTCGAAGGGGGTGATTTAAGCACATGGAGTTCATCCCTCACACAAGTGGTGACCTGTTGGAAAACCCGAGCCACCCAGACCAGCTCTTTTGGCTCCCCTCCCACATGCTGGCCCTTTAAGGAGTCTGTAACAGGACACCCCAGCCCTGGAGAAAGGTGGCTGAGGTTTCCCTGTCTCTAAACTGGCTGGTGTTTTCTTTTTTCCCTCCTCCCCTTTTCCCTTCCTCCAGTCCCAGTTCAATTTGCTGAACAACAGCATGGATCAGAGCATCGGCAGCAGAACAGCCTCCACCAGCCCCTACAGCTCCGAGCACACCTCCAATGTCCCAACGCATTCGCCCTACTCGCAACCCAGCTCTACCTTCGACGCAATGTCCCCGGCTCCCGTCATCCCCTCCAACACCGACTACCCTGGTCCCCACCACTTCGAGGTGACCTTCCAGCAATCCAGCACCGCCAAGTCAGCCACCTGGACAGTAAGTTGCGTTCTTCTACCTCGGCTAGGGAGATGCTCAGCACCGCCGAGCGCGCCCTCACCGCCAGCACCCAAGGCGGTGGGGAGGCTTATATGGGGCAGCTGTGGGATGCAGCCACCACTGATGGGGGCTTCACCGGCACAGCTGGTGGCTCTGGGAAGCAGAGCGTGATGGAAACATCAGTGCTTGCTTTCAAGGGGGTTTCTCCCAAAGGGGTGTGAAGCACAGCGGCTGGGATGTCACTTTCCTCGCTGCAATTCCCTGAATTGCGGGTAAATGTCCTCCGAAAAGAAATGTTCTGGGGAGGTACTTGCCTTGTTCTCATGGTGCTTCTCGGCGTAGTTGTCAGCGGGTGCTGTCAGAGACGAAGCCGTGGGCGAGAGGGACCTTTGCTCATGTCTCCCAGCACCGTTTCCCAGCTGAGCTGTAAATGCCTGCTTGTCATTTACAGTCCTTCTCCGTACCGTATTACAGGAGTAACTTAATCCCTGCAAGTCGCAGCAAATAACAGAGCGGGATTTTCAGCGCAGTAGGTTTTGATGCACAGAGGGATGGCTGCACAGCCCCTGCTGTCCGCTCGGGAGCCGGGATGCAGATTTGATCCACGGCTGCTCCGACCTGTGCTGCCCGGCACAGGAGAGTTCTGCGGGCAGGGACGCAGGGGCCGGGCAGAGTGCATGGGGGCTGCTTTGATTTTTGTGGCAAAAGGTCCTAAATTCGCATCCCTGCTGCTGGCTCAGCGCAGGGTTTTTAAGGAGAACCAGCGCTTGTGGCCAGTGCCACAAGTGGCAATCCCGCTCCCCTGGAGTACCCGGGAGAGCAGCTCACCACGCTTGAGCCGGGCGGGGTCTCTCCTCCGGGAAGCAGAGCAGGAAGGTTGGGGTGGGACGACTGACACCCCGCAGGAGCAGCCGAGTTTCCCCCGGGGCTGCTGTTTGACTTTGTCATGGAATGGGCAGAGCAGCCCAGAGACATTTAAGCCCCAGGTGCGATAATGACCTTTGTCTGAGGAAGGTGACGTGTTTAATTGCCAAGACAGTCCTTCCTGCGGGAGACAGAAAGCATCCTCGGATGCAGTCGTGCAGGGACACCCCGGGCAGCGGCCGGAGGGATGCTGCCCGTTGTCCTGGAGAGGATGCGGGAGGGGACGGGCTCTGGCAGCAGCCGCAGCGCTAGGGCTGTGTCCTGCGGAAGCCAATGGGTGCGTGGAGTGGGAAAGCAGCAGCGATCGGGCGTTTGAACGCAGCCGAATTCCCGGCTGGTGCAGTCCGGCAGCTTCCCCTCGGCCGGTGGCTGCTGCTTCACACGGAGCCGGGACTTGGGACAGCGCCGTGGTTAAACACGACTTGCCCTCGCAGGGGTGGTTAAGTCCCCACTCTTTCCACTGCCTTTCCTTGCCGGATGTTACTCAGGGATGCATTTCATTAGGAACTGAATAAACCGGAGGTCCTCGGGTTGAATGGATGTGAATCCAGCCCGCTCCTGTCCCTGCTGGGGAATAACTCCGATCAGTCACAGGACCTGCACAGGGAAAGGAGGCATCCCCGTGCCGCTAAAGCGTCCGAATAGAAACCGAAACAAGGCACTGCAGGGTTTCTTGTCCTGGCACGTAGGGATGGGGACCAGAATGTGTCCCATGCTCGCTTGCCACTGTCCCCAACTAGGAGCGCCGGGGGATGGCTTTGGGGTGGAGCAGACACAGCACAGGAGGGCTCCCCTCCTGAAAGCCATCCCATTCCCCTGGGATCTTTCCACAGTTCTAACTGAAGGGAGCTCAGGCTGTCTCGCATCACCCTATGCTGACGGTGCTGCTATAGCTGCCGTGTCCCACTGGGAGCTCAGCTCACCAGGACAGGATATGGCTGTTTTTCCCAAGCCTTTGTGGGAGATCAGGGCAGGCAGTACCACAGGATGCCCTCCCAGCCTTGGGGGAGCAGCTGGATCCGGGAGCTGCCCAGAGAACACGCTCATTCCAGGGGTGGCAGGGAGTATCCGTGGAGGATGCACCCACCGGGCTGGGGCTGGGAGCCACGGCTGCAAGAAGGTCCAGAGTGAGGATTTGAATGCCTGATGTGGATTTAACACTTGGGAAGACAGTCAGAAGTGCGTGGCCCTCTGATAGCCCACAATGATGCTAGAGTGGCTGCATCCCCCAGAGCAGATTTGCTGCAGGTCCAGTGCCCACCTGCACTAGAGCTGAGCCTCGTGGAGAGCACCAGTGGGTCGGCAGCATCTGGCACCCTGGAGAGCACAGGGGATGTTCCATTTGAAGCAGTGATTCCTGCAGGACTGCCAAGGCAGGTGCAGCCTGTCTGGCTTGCCAAGGTGCCACATGAGGAATGGTCCTGCTGCAGTGACAGCTGGTGTCACTCTGTGTCCTCCTGGCTGGGGCTGTCACAGGCATGGTCAGTGCTGGAAGATGAGGTCACTGCCTTCCTCCCACTCACCGTGAGCTCTGCAGTGCCACTGCCACACCTGAGATTTCGTCCTGGTTTAAAGGGGAAAGGAGCTCAGCAAAACAAACGTGTTCTATGTTGTCAGTGAACTCAAATAACAGTGTGTGGGACACTGTGAGCCTCCACAGGCACTGGGAACACACACGTAATCTAAGGAAAATCATTGGGAAATGCAGGCACTTGGGAAGGGAAGGTAAATGTCTGGTCAGTAGGGCTGGGGACAGAAAGGGACATCTGACAGAGCAGTGATGGTCACACCAAGCACAGCAGCCCCAACCATCCTGGTGCTCTGCAGGACACACGTGCTTCAGGAAGCACTTGGGAAGAACCAACCCAGCCTGGGGAAGCCTTGTGGCTTATGGATACGCTGAGCTTTGCTGCAGCCAATGATTTATGCCAGGATGGTTGATCTATTTCCACCAAGCACTGACCACAAGCTCAGCAGAACCAACACACTGGGCAGCATTTTGGAGCAGCGAGGGTTCCAGTGCACTGGAAGGAGCCTCAGCTGAAGGTCTCTTGCAATCTGTGGTTGAATCATGGAGAATCTGGTCACGGAGGAAAGGACAGCTGGTGAGCAGGCAATGCCAAAACAAATGGTTTGTGTGAGTCATCTTGTCAAAAGATTTGGCATAATTTTTTTTATATGATCACGAGCTTTGGTTGATGGAAGTGTGTAACCCAATGGCCTCCTGGTTTTGAAGGGTTTTGATTTGAATTCCTCTGGGACATGTGGCATTACCCATTCTCCCTCACTTAGGAGAGGAGGCTCCTTAGGACCAGGTGAGCTGGCCCCTGTAGAGTGCTGGACTAGCACTTTCTCTGCAGGGCTGGACAAATCAGTGTCACCCGGCAGGGGAGCAAAATGTCCCCAAGCCCTGCCCACACACAGTGTTCTTGTCCACACTTCAAACCCCCTGTTGACAAAAAAGACGTGGCAGTTTGGAACAGATGCCTTGTAGAGCAATACCAGAGAAACGTTCTGCGTGGAAGTTCCTCCCAAGAAGAGCAAGGGGGCTCAATTGTGGTGTGCCCAGAAGATGGTTCCTGATAGCAGCCAGCTCTTTAATCTAATAGCAAAAGACATAACAAGATCCAGCACTTGGAAGCTGAAGCCAAGCAAATTCAGACTAGAAACAAGGAGGAATATTTTTTTTTAGCAGTGAGGATAATTAACCGTAGGAACAATTTACCAAGGAATGTGGTGGATTCTCCCAACTCCTGAAGGATTCAAATGAGGAGTCTGCATATCTCTCCAGAGATAAGATGTGCTTTAGCAGACACCCTTGACTCAATGCGGGAGGAGGAGGAAGGGGTCTGAGGGTAGCAGCGTGGGCAATGGCACCAGAACATCATCAGCTGCTCTCTCTTGCTTCAAAATGCTGATTTTCTAATTTTAGAAAAGAGGTGAATGCAGAAGGGTGAAGCCTTGGGACTGACATAACCCAGCTCTGTCCTCGCAGAGGCACTCTGGGCAGTGGTGGGTGACACTGGGTGTCCCGACCCTCGGGCTGAGCCCCGAGTGTCACCGCCAGCTCTGGCCAGAACCAGCCGCGCCAGCCCCGTGCTGCTGGAAGCCCTCCAGGCTGCTGCCTCCTCCCTTTTCATTTTTAATGGCCTTCTTATCGCAGAGAACAACGGCCAGATGCCGAAAATAAGGTTTTCCTTGCGGGTTGGAAGCCCCCCTGTGGCAGGCTGCCCGGCGGGGCGAGCCGAGCACCGGGAGCTGCGGCACGGCAAGACGGGACACGCCGGCATCCTGCCCGGCCACCGGAGCCACCGCGGCTCCGCTGCCCGGAGCTGCCCGGACACGCTGCAGCCGCAGCACATCGCGGCGGTTTTCTCGCCGCAGCCCCTCGCCACGTCAGCCAGCTGGTAACTGACGGATAATTAGGATTTTTCTCAAGTCGCCTTGGCGGCGGAGCGGGGCTCCCTCCCCGCCGGACGCTGTCAGAGGTGCCAGAGCTGCAGAGGCGTTAATGGGGTCCTTGGCCTCCCGCGGCCGGGCTGCGAAGGGACGTGGGGGGCTCGAGTGTGGGGAGAGCTGCCTGGGCTCACACGGAGCCTCTGGAGCCGGGGGGAGATGAACAAACCGCCGAGCAGGCAGGCAGGGGGGTCTCAGACACAGACAAGGAGGGTCTGAAGCACAGCCAGGGTTTTGTTGCCTTTTCGGGAAGCAAACAGCCTGCGGGGGAAAGGCTGGACAGGTCCACAGCCGAGGAGAGCTGCTCCTGCTCCCATGGATGGCTGTGCAGCAGTTACCCACAGCAAACCGGTCTGCATCCCAGTGCTCGGCCACTGGGAGATGGCAGCGTGGAACTGGTTCCACTTGCTTGATAGACCACTTGTAGGTGGAGCATGGGCACTGGGAAGCTGAAATGCTTTCTCTGGTCCTGACTGAATGAGGAGGATGGGAGTAATTGGTGTGCTGGGAGCCTGGTTCTCCCTTGCTGGTCGCTGTCTGTGGCTTTTTGGGGTAGAGGCAGATATGAAGAGGAGGGAAAATTCTTCAGGAGCATCTCTGTACCAAGAACCCCCTCTGCAAACTTTCTCTGGTACCTTCCCATATCCCAGGGAGGTTGCTGTCCAACAGCCATGGCCTGGAGATGATTTGGGCCACACACAGCTGAGGACACTAAGTAGCTGTGCAGATGAGCATGGATATTTTGGCACACCAGAAGGAGGAAAGCAACCTCAGCATCAGCCTGCTCCAGAGCCCATTGAAGCCAACCCACTGGAGGCTTTCCACCAGCTCTCTCAGGGTGTGGATGAGGCTCCAGGAGCTCCAGACACAATGGAATTAAGAAAAAAAGGCAAAGGAATTCAGTGTGTGATGTTCCAACACGATCCCGCTATCAGTTCCACTATCTTGAACGTGTCTGGTATGCACAGGTCAAGGGTATGGCTTCCTGGCAATGCTGTTCCTTCGGGAAGGCAAAGCTCCCTGGCAGGAGAGGTGGGAGAGGGTTGGGAGCCCTGATCTCCAGTGCACAGGAGGGGGAAAGGATGCTGGTGTGCCCTTGCCAAACCCACTCACTGCCCGTGCCCACTCCAGGCAGTGGCTGAGAGAGAGCAGAGGGGCAGCCCCTCCTGCATGGCACAGCTCTTCTGGGATTCTCCAGAGACAGTGGTTTCACCCTAAATCCTGCTCGTGCTCTGCTGGTTTTCATATTTCCTTCTCAGCAGCAATTCCCAAGGCCAACTCAAGCCTCCTCTTCCTTTCCCTCTCCTCCCAGCCTGCTCCCTGCATCCTTGGCAGTGTGAAGTAACCGCCTTGTTGGATTTGTGGCTTCTTTTTTTGGGTGGGAGGGAGCTCCAGGCTGGCTTGGTGTGGGGATCTGAGTATCCAGAGTCAGACCTACAAGAAGAGATTAAACCCCCAGAGTGCCAGCATCAGATCAGCAGTGAGTGAGAGAGATCCCAGCTGGAAGTTATTTTAAGGATCTGCTCACTTGGGAAGGCAGGGAGAGGAGTCCTTTGGGGATGAACAAAGGAATGTTAATTAGTAGTAATGACATGGTAATTAAGGTAGAAGAACTCAAGCTGGAGCACAGAGAGGCTCCCTATGCTGCTCTGTTGGGGGACCTGTGGGGGACAGAGGTCCCCTGCAGCTGATGATGGCTGGGGTGATCAGGGGGCTCTGCTGAGTGCCTTGAGACCCCGTGTCCTGGGCAGGTGGTGGTTTGGTGTCATCCCAAGGCATCACTGCCATGGTACTGGGACCACAGGCACAGGGAAGTGAGTTTTGGGGGCATCCCTTATGTCCATCACCCCAACCCATCATTATTGTGGTGCAGTGACTGGAGACATGGGGAGATGGGTTTTGGAGCATCCCTTATGGCCATCACCCTGATCCATCACCACTATGATGCAGGGTCTGGAGGTACAGGGTACCAGGGTACCTCTTACAACCATCCCCAGAGCAATATCCCCACTGTCCAGGAACCTCAGGCCCCGCTGGACACTCCCCTCTCCTCTCAGGCACCAGTCATACTGAAACCTGGCTGGTAGTAAATGAGCAACAAAGTAGCTTGGGGAGGAATTTCCAGCTCAGTGAGGAGTTTACAGGCTGGTGATTAAAAAATAGTTATTAAAAAAAAATTAGACAGAGAAAAAAAAAATTAGCTGTGCCGCCGGCACGTCTTCCAGGATCTGTCGTAACAGATTCGCCCGAGCCGGTTAACGGTATTTGCGGTTTGCAAGATGCTACATGTCTGGGGAAGATGACAGACACGTTATTATCACCTCTCGGCTGAGATCTGCCCCAACCTGTCCCAGGATGCAGCTCTGCAGCTGCTTGCCGGGGAGTGCAAGGAAATTAGCAGCCGGAGGCAGCACTTTTCTTCTCCCTCCCTTGCCAGGCCAGTGGCTTTATTGGGGATCCATTGACTGCAGTCCTGGACACGTCTTGAGTAAAGCTAATGAGAAGCCTGGAATGTAGGAGAAGAGGAGGAGGAGGAGGTGGCTGGTTGGGAGGAGGGGGGGAGGATTTGTGGAAAAAGCAATTGTTGAGCAAATCATTTCCTTCTAGAGGGAAAGGAGGCTTTGGCTGCACCTTCCCCAACAGGCAAGTCTAGACGCTTAGGTGTCAACAGTTGAAGATAAATAAGATTTTATCAGCTCCAAATCTGTTGGGACACATCCTCCTAGCGGTTCTGCTGCCCAGGGATGGCCAGGCAAGATGGACTTTGCCAGGAGGTCTTTCCAGGCAGAGGATTCAGGTTATTTTTTGTGTGAGGCTGTCAGCATCCGTGGGGAAAAGCAGCTCTCCCTGCTCATTTCCTGCGTGGGGAGGCAGCCCTGGGGCTGAGCAGTGGTGGCCTCTGGAGCCATCTCCTGGCCCTCTCTCAGGGTGGGCAGTGATGGATGCTGAGACTCCACATCAATGCTGCATCCACGAGCCATTGGGGGCATTCACTCCATGGAATCTTGCGATGTCCAGAACATTTCCTTGGGGCAGCAGCACCAGGATAACCATGGTGAAGCCTCACAGTGGCTGTTGGCACCACAGGGTTTCTGGTTTATACCCAGTTCCGTCTGGCAGTGGTGCCATGTGATCTCACCTCACCCAAAAAGCAGCTGCATTTCAAACACATCCAAAGACCTTTTGTGGTACCAAGTTCTTGGAGAAACAGACCTTAGAGCTGACAGGCTGCTAGTTGTTATATAATTTGGCTTTTCCATTTCTTGGCTTCTTCCTAGTGTTTTGGACAGAGAGCAGTAGCAGAGAAGGGACAGAGACAGAGCTGGCACCACAATATCAGCTCAGAAGTTGAGGGTGACACTGGAAGCCGCAGGAAATCCAAGAGGAATAGAGGTTCTGTGTGTTTCCATAGGCTCCAAGGGAGAGTGTCAGTGCTGCTGCTGCTGCTCTGTGATGGTTCAAGCAACCCAGCACCCACAAGCCACAGAAACCATTTGTGTTCCTCAAACACATGGTAACACCCAATAACAGACACTCTCCAATGTTTTCCAGGAACAGAGATGACCTGAGTCCTAATGTAGGTGTGGAGACAGACACCCTCAGTCCCCAGGGCAGAGCAGGGTGTGGAGACACAGGCAGGAGATGCCCAGGGCAGAACATACCCTGGCTTCTTTGTAGGTGTGAAAGGGATCCTGAAGCTGAGGTCTGGACATGCCAGGAAGGGGTTCAGGTGCCCCAAAATGCTGTTCCTATGCTTGGCAGCAAGCTGGTCACAGCTCAAGTGACACTTGAGCTTTGACTGTGACCCAGCTGCCACATGTGGCCAGTCCTGAGAGGTCAGTTTGTCTAAACACTGCAGAATGGGAAGGATGTGGGTGAACAGACTGAGGTTCCCTCAGTTCAGGTGGCAGGAACACAGCTGAAGCAGCGAGGAGCCGTGCTGGTCTGCGATTAAATCCCAGCATTTTGATCTCTGAGTTCTGCTCTGTCACAGCCTCGTGTCACACCTGAGGAGCAGGTGGTCCCTGCAGGGTGCTCTGCCGGGTATGGCTGTGCTGGAAGGTACAAGGTCCTCAGGTGATGCAGCACAGCCTGGCAGAGATGTGTATGGGGTAGATAATTATCAAATACAGATAACGGAGGAGAGAGGTGTCTGCCCAGGGACACTGCACAGTGCAGGTTTTGCTGTCCCCTACAGAGTGCGCATGGCCAAGCTGGGGATGCAGCACAGCTGGGGATGCAGAATCTCCTGGGACCCCAAAAAAACACAATGCTGGTTGTCCTGGTGGCCATGAGCAGCCTGGGTCTGCAGGACCGGGAGCACTCAGCCCTGGCTGCGGCTGGAGGTGCAGCACAGGATGGCTCCACATGGAGAGGAATCAGGAGGGCGGCCGCCCAGGGCACAGCCTGGACTTTTCTTGCCCAGAATTATCAGCAGGGAGTTCCTTAAAAGAATAGTTTGTTATTGTGGAGGGATCTTTGAAGGCGATCCCGGAGCTGTTGGGACATGATAAGGTTATCAGCGGAGGCAAGTCTGCACGGAGCGGCCGCCTTCCCCCTGCGGGGCATCACTCTGCTATTTAACAGAGATTTATCCATGTCATAACATGGTATAATGAGAGAATTTGTTACCAAAGAACTTGCCATAATGCACCTCTGCTCTTCCAGAGCAGTTATAGTTCCCAGGCATGTCTAGGGCTGCCCGGGAATGTCTACATGAAAAGATCCTTTGACAGGAGTTGTCAGTATTTTAACACCTGGCAAAGAAGAACCCCCTCCAAATAACCCTTATTTTGCCATGGTGGCTCCTCTAAACGAGGGTGTTAAACCCCATTGTGGTGGGTGAATGCGTCCCATGGGCTGCAGCCACATGGGAGTTTCTGGCCAGGCAGAGTGGAGTCACCACACTGTAAATGGAGCCCACATTTCCAGCTTAGGCCTGATCCCTGAGAATCCCTGCTGGGAATGCAGGATCATACCCAGGAAGCTAACCTGGCCATGGAGTCAAGGTGCAGTCAGCATCATCTGGTATGAGTGCAAAATTTGGGGATTTCAGTAGGTGTTTCCAAGCATCCTCTCTTGCTGGGTGAGTCCAAGTGCCTACAAAAATAAGGATTAATTCTTGTTGTCAGGTTCAAGTGCATGTTACACCTCTCAGTCACCACCCCCCAGTGATCACAGCACCTTCCTGCTTCCCCCAGCACCGAACAGGTTCTGATCTTGGGACACCCAGGACACCCCACTGAGCCTCTGAGATCTGGTACCTGCTGCTGGCCACCACCAGTCCAGTCCTGGAGGAGCTGCTGCTGTTTGCCTTGGCAGAGCCTCTGCCCTTTATATCTTCTCAGAACTTCCCCATTGACCACCTAAATGAGACAAACCTGGAAATGGTTTCTATTGTTTGCCCTGTCCCAGTGCTGGTGGTGGGAGCACCTTGCTCTGCCACAGACAAATCTACTCCTGCAGCCAGGGCAGCAGGACTGGGACACACAAACCCTTCCTGCCTGATCCACAGCTGCACTGGGACATGCTCACGGCCAGGAAAAGTGGGGACTGAGCCATCACTGTCAGTCCCTGAACACCCTCCAGCCCTGTGCTGAGCCCCTGGTTTGGAGAGCCCCAGCTCAGGAACTGCCCAGTAGGGGAGAGCAGAGCCTCCCCTCGGCACACCTGTATTTGGATGGCTCAGGACAAGCTTTAACATCCCCACAAACACTCTGCACGGTGGTATTTTTTTGGCACTGGGTGCTGTGTTGTGGGGATGAGATAAAATACCTGGAGCGGGAACATGCCCTGCCATGCAGGGACGGGCTGCTCTGAGCACAGGGGTGGGCTGGTGTATAGCAAACACATTCCTTGCGAGATGGAAAACAGCATGGCATGGCTGAGGTGGAAGGGAATTGCACATCCCCACACCTGGGCAGTTCCTGGAAGGTGAAAGACAGGCTCTCCTTCCCCAGCCCTGTTCTGGAGGGGCACACACTGAAGAACATCCAAGAGCCTTGTGAGAGAAGTTTGCCACTGGGCAAAACCCACTGTGCCCTGTGGGGAGGAATTTGGTGGCCACAAACCATTTTCTACTCAGGAGTGACAGTTGGCACTGCCTCCAGCTGCCACAGAGCATCCTCCTCTCACAGCAGCCCGGGCAGTGGTCCCCATCCTGTCCCTACCCCATCCCCTCCATGAACCACTGCTGCTGCAAAGGATTGAGTCAGGATCAGAACAAACTCATCTGTGTCAAAACTAAACTCCCACGTCCTGCCTAATCAGCTGTGACAGTGCTAATGGCACCAAGCCACGATTTCCTCAGGCTGTGGTGTGTCAGTGCCCTCAGTGCTCTCAACCCTTGGTCAGGAGCTGTGTGTGAGAACAGTCTTGGCAATGTTTCCAAAATGGGCTGAGTGATGCATGAACAAGGGTTTTGTTGATTTTCAGTGAAATTCCCTGTCTCAGTGCAGTGATGCTCTGCTCTGCCAGAGCCCTTGCCCATCTGAGAAACCCCTCCCTGCCTCAGGAGGTGGCTGTATCTGGTTTACATGGAAAGCAGATATCATATAGTGTGGGCAAAATTGTTAGACTTCAAGATTTCCAGGGAAAAGGAAAGAGAAGGAAGTCCTGCCTTTACATTAGAGCAGTGGAGGAAGCCAAGGATGGCCAGGGGAGCACCCTCCACCCCACCAGTGATGCTCATCTGAGGGATGTCTCCTCTTTTCCAGTACTCCCCACTGCTGAAGAAGCTCTACTGTCAGATTGCCAAGACATGCCCCATCCAGATCAAGGTGTCCACCTCTCCACCCCCGGGCACCATCATCCGGGCCATGCCTGTCTACAAGAAGGCAGAGCACGTCACCGAGGTGGTGAAGCGCTGCCCCAACCACGAGCTCGGCCGTGACTTCAATGATGGTGAGGGCTCTGAGCTGTCCCCGTGGCCTGGGAGCCATGTCCCTTGTGTCACAGCCCTCGTGTGCAGGATGAGTGCCCTGGGCAGCCATGGCTCTAACTTGAGGTTTGCCTTGCAGGCCAGTCAGCCCCTGCCAGCCACCTCATCCGGGTGGAAGGCAACAACCTGTCCCAGTATGTGGATGACCCAGTGACGGGCCGGCAGAGTGTGATGGTGCCCTACGAGCCCCCACAGGTACCCGGCTGCTCACAGTGGGGAGAAGGACCAGCCCCTGCCTCCCTGTTTTGGGCTGCTTTGCCCAATGTCCCCATTGCCCTGGCACATCTCTGTGCTTGCTCCCTACACTCCAGAACCTGCAGCTTCCAACTCTGTGAAGCAGCCTGGTCTTGGGAAGTGAGGTGTAACAGGATATCCCCTCCAGTCCTGCCCTGGGTACCCCCAGAGTTCTTGTACAGTCCCCTCTTTCCAGCTGGGACCATCCCCACACCACTCCCAGGGTTTCCCTGCTCATCCTGCCAAAGCACCAGCCCTGTGCCAGAGGCTCCAGCCCTGATTCTTCCCTCCTCGGGGATCCAAGCCTGTCACCCCTCCTCTTCTTCACTCCTCAGGGATCCCGGCCTGCCTCCCCTCCTCTTCTTCACTCCTCAGGGATCCCAGCCTGCCTCCCCTCCTCTTCTTCACTCCTCGGGGATCCCAGCCTGCCATCCCTCCCCTTCCTCACTCCCCGGGGGTTCCAGCCTGCCTCCCCTCACACTCCCCACTCAGCACTTGCTCTCCCCTCCCGGGCAGGTGGGCACCGAGTTCACCACCATCCTGTACAACTTCATGTGCAACAGCAGCTGTGTGGGAGGGATGAACAGGAGGCCCATCCTCATCATCATCACCCTGGAGACGAGAGAGTGAGTGGCTGTGGGAGCAGGGCTGGGCATCCTTCCCAGTGCAGGAGGGCCGGGGAGGGACCCCTCCCCTGCAGGGAGCACCCCCAGGGAGCGGGGTGGATCAGCCCCAGCTGATTTCACAGGCATGCTGCCCTCTGCCAGCTTGGGAAAGGGCTGGCACGGAGGGAGCAGGGACCCAGCCCAGCAGCTGGAGCCTTCCTCTGCCCGAGAAGCGCCTCGTCCCCAAGAGACAGCTGCTGAGGGGCTCTGCTGCTCCCTGAGGCTCGCTCAGCTGGTTTCTGCCTGGATTGAGTCCCAATGCCCTTCCCAAGGGGATGCAGGGCCACTGATTGCACTGTTCTCACAGTGGCCAGGTCCTGGGGAGGAGATCCTTCGAGGGACGGATTTGTGCCTGTCCCGGCAGGGACCGGAAAGCCGACGAGGATCATTTCCGAGAGCAGCAAGCCCTGAACGAGAGCACGGCCAAGAACGGCAACGCCAACAAGCGCAGTGAGTCCCCTGACAGGGGTGGGGGGCTCAGGGCACCCGAAATCCCCACGCTCCAGAAGTTTGGGCTCAAATTCACACTCAGGGATGATGCCTTGTCCTTTCTCCACTAAATCTCACAAGCTGGACCCCAGCCCACTCCTTGCAGAGCCCAAAGATGCCTGTGCATGGCTCTCGTGGCTGGATATGTTTATTCATCATTGACAATGACAAAGGGACACTCCCATGCCAGGCCCCAAGGGAATGATTTTAGCATCCTGCACAGCTTGAGGTGCTCCCTGCCATGTCCTGTCTCCCATGACTCCACTAATTCTCTTCCCCTCTCCTTTCCAGCCTTCAAGCAGAGCCCTCAGGGCATCCCAGCGCTGGGCACTGGCATTAAGAAACGGAGGCACGGGGAGGAGGAGATGTACTACGTGCCTGTAAGTGTGGGTGAGCTGCAATGGGGTCAGAAATCGGGTTGGGACAGCGGTGGCACTGTCCCCTCTGCCACAAGCACCTTGGGGAGGGGATGTCAGACAGGTTGGGGCTGCACAGGCTCCTGTACGACAGCAGGGGCCTTGGGAATAGGAGCAAAAGCATCCATGGACAGACATGCCCAAGGGTTTCCAGTGTCCCAAACAGCCCCTGGCCACAGTGACAGTCTGTCTGGGTGGAAAAAAGGGAGCATGAGGAATTGGCCAGGTGGGACAGGAATAAAGCAAAGTCCTGGTCTTGTTCCCTCCTCCAGGTGCGAGGCCGGGAGAACTTTGAGATCCTGATGAAGATAAAGGAGAGCCTGGAGCTGGTGGAGCTGGTCCCACAGCAGCTGGTGGATTCCTACCGGCAGCAGCAGCAGCAGCTCCTGCAGAGGCAGTGAGTTGGGCCACAGCCTCTGAGACCCTCACAATCCCTGAGATCCTCACAGTCCCTGAGACCCTCACAGGCCCTGAGACCCTCACAGTCCTGAGACCATCACAGTCCTGAGACCCTCACAGCCCTGAGACCCTCACAATCCCTGAGACCCTCACAGCCCTGAGACCCTCACAGCCCTGAGACCATCACAGCCCTGAGACCCTCACAGCCCTGAGACCCTCATAGCTCCTGAGACCATCACAGTCTTGAGACCCTCACGGCCCTGAGACCCTCACAGTCCTGAGACCATCAGAGCACATGAGACCCCCCCAAAGCCCCAGAGACCCCCACAGTCCCTGAGAACCCCTAATCCTTAGGCTCCTGCAGCCCCTGAGACCCCCACAGTTCTGAGACCTCTGCCATCACTGAGGCCCCACAGTCCCTAAGATCCCCACAATCCCCCAAAGCCCTGTAGCTCCTGACTCCCACAGTCCCTGACACCCCCACAGCCCTAGAGACCCCTACAGCTCCCCCAGACCCCTGCAGCCCGTCGAGACTCCCACAACCCCTGAGCACCCTTGGTAGGGAGGCCTGATGGGTTAAAGGGGAGCTCCAGGCCAGAGCAGGGTAGCTCCATCCCACTCACCCCAGTCTGAGCAGTGTGTTCCCTCCCTAAACAGGAGCCAGCTGCAGACACCCTCGTCCTACGGCCCTGTTCTTTCCCCCATGAATAAAGTCCACGGTGGAGGAATCAACAAGCTGCCCTCTGTGAACCAGCTGGTGGGGCAGTCTGCCCAGCACAGCTCCAGTTCTGCACCCAGCATGGGCCCCATGGGTACGTCCTCTGTCACCAGGCTGAGCACAGAGCTCTCCCTGCCCAGGAGTGGGGGTATCAGGTCTGAGTGGTGTCTAATGGGTGCATTTGTTCCTGCTGCCCAGGACCTGGAATGCTGAACAGCCATCCCATGCAGCCTAATGGAGAAATGAATGGAGGCCACTCATCCCAGTCCATGGTGTCCGGGTCACACTGCACCCCTCCACCACCCTACAACCCTGACCCCAGCCTCGTCAGGTAGGGAAGGCACCCAGCATCCTGTCTGTCTTGTCCTCTCTTCCTTGCTGTGTCCCGCGCTTTAACCTTCCCATCTGTCTGGCAACTGGTCAACTGGCCACTGGCCCCAACTGAGAAATCGCTGCTGTTCCTCTCACCTCAGCAAACAAAGCCCAGCTACCGACCAGGCAGAAACCCCCACTGCCCTCATACACTTCCCTGGGAATTCATCCCTGAACAGTTAGAAATTAAATACATCCAAAAGAGGGTCTTGTCCTACATGTTCAATGGCATGTAGATTTATGTGCTTCCCCTTTCCCCTTCCAGCAACATCTGGAAATGGGTCCATGTGGCTTACTAAAATCAGAAAGGTATTAATATTAACAGCTCTGCAGATTTTTAATGTTTTGGCCTTTAAAAAGACCATGGATGTTTTTACAGACCTTGGGCCAGCATCCACACAGGGCAGGGCCCAGGGCAGGCCCTGATCTCCCTCCCCAGTAGCTTGAGCTACACATTATATGAGCCAGATACATATAATTCCTGAGCCAGAATCTCAGACAATCAGGAGAAAAACATCTGTAGTTTTAGGAATGAACATAACATAAGCCCACGCTTTGCCTTGGCCTTAGTGGCAGTGGAGGTCCCACCCATGGAGCTCTCCACGTCCCCCTCCTGACACGGTCAGTCCCACAGAGATGGGACACAGCTGTTGTTCATGAGAACTTAATGCCACTTTATTTTCCAAACTTTCTCTGCAGTTTTTTAACAGGATTGGGGTGTCCAAACTGCATCGACTATTTCACCTCACAAGGGTTACAGAATATTTACCACCTGCAGAACCTATCCATAGAGGTAAATGCTTTGGGGAGATCTGTTCTTACCACTTGTTTCCAGTAGCTGTTGGTCTGAATAGCAAAACCAAGTGTTTTGGAGGAAGGGAAACCTGTACTCCAACCCCTCACACAGAACATGTGTTCCCAGAACTGATGCCTGTTATTCCTGACCCCTTGATGGTCCTTCAGAGGTAGCTGTAGCTCAGGCCTTGGTAAAAATCACCAGTCCCAAAAAAACCACAGTCAGGCTCTAATGCTTCCTCCAGCCTCTCAGAAACAACAGAGATCGAAGATCCCCGGGCCAGAGCTCAGGGAAATTTTCCACTTAATACAGAGAACACAGCTGAGATGCTCAGTGGAACACCCCCTATCCCACAGAGCCAGCAGGGACACCCCACTGCAGCTCAGGGAGGTTTAATCTGGCCTCACCTCCTTTAGGATGAAAGAGGCTGAAATAAGGGAGCTGAGCCCAGGGCATTTTTATTAAGGGAAGTCAGGAATGAAATAGCCCAGGTCAGGCAAAACCATTAGAAAAAGCATGGAGGGGATGCTGGAAATAGCTATGTGTGCCCAGAGCTTCAGCCTCTGCTGCTGCCACACTGTGGTGCTGGTACCAGGGCAGCACCGGAGCTGGGGCTTCCCCAGCCCATCAGAGGAACAAGGAAAAGGAAAACAAAAAATAATCCTGAACCCTTTGAGCCATGGCAAGCCCTGTAAATCCTGGAGTTAGTGTTTTGGCTGAGACAGAGCTCCTGCCCAACTCTGCTTTGACCCCATTTTGCCCCAGGCAGGTGTAGCAGTGTCTACCTGGCACCTACAACATCCCATAGGAGATATGATGATTTGTCACTGGTGGCTGGGGCCAGTTGTGTAACCTGAGCCTGGTTTTGGACCATTTGCTGAACTAACTCCATGACCGTCTGTCAGCTGTCGAAGGAAACATTTAGAAATGGCCAAAACTTGTGTCAGGGCAGAGCTGTGTGTCTGAGTCAGCATTTGTAGCTACTAATTGCATACTCGCTGTCTGCTCCAGTTAACACCCCCGTGAGTCTCTGTGTTGGCATTAACATGGATCCCTGGCAGCTCCTCCCGTGTGCTGGTGTGTGTCTCCAGTCTGAGGTCACCCACCTCTCCTGGTGTCACCCACTTCAGTGCTCGAGGCTGGTGCTGCTCCAGCCTCCTGGGCCAGGACCAGAGCAGAAGCCATCCCAAGTGCATAGGCACAAGGATGCTCCCCAGGCTGCTCTACAACCTGTGTTCCAGGGGAATGATCTTTTCCTTCCCTCCCATTTCCACATCAGTTTGATGTGAACCTCTTCCAAAACAAAAACAGTAAGTCTCCAACCTGCCAAGCTGCGGTTGAGTAACTGGGTTACAAAGGAGAAATAACCCAGGGGATGATGCACCCATGGCCATGGTGGGAGGTCCAGTCCGCTCTGTTGGGCATCATGTCCCCCCAAAAGCGTGACCTGTGTGTCCAGGGCTCTCACCTGCTGGCACAGGCACATCTCTGCTGGCCGTGCCTCAGCGACGTTGTCCTTGCAGGATCTCGGAGCACTGAAGATCCCGGAGCAGTACCGGATGATCATCTGGCGGGGTCTGCAGGAGCTCAAGCAGAGCCACGACTACGGGGCCCAGCAGCTGATCCGCTCCAGCAGCAACGCCTCCACCATCTCCATCGGCACCTCGGGCGAGCTGCAGCGGCAGCGGGTGATGGAGGCCGTGCATTTCCGCGTGCGCCACACCATCACCATCCCCAACCGCGGCGCGGCCGACGACTGGGCCGACTTCGGCTTCGACCTCCCGGACTGCAAATCCCGCAAACAGTCCATAAAGGAGGAGTTCACGGAGGGAGAGATCAACTGAGGGGCTCCAGAGGTGGCAGCGAGACACCGGTGGGGTGACAAACCCCTGCCTTGAAATGTATTTGCAGCCTGGGGCGCCTGGAGAAGTTTAGTTTTGTTATCCAGGGGAACTGCAGGCCCTGAGCCAGGCAGGAGGTGCCTGACCTGAGGAGGAAGCTGGAGATGAGGAGGAGGAAGAAGAAAAGGAGGAGGGCAGCTGAGCCAGCTGAGCAGCTGGAGCAGGATTTCTGCCTGCCCGTGGCACAGGAGGCACTGTCTGGTCTGTGTTTTCCTGGAGCATCCCTGAATCCAGCAGTGTAAGGACGACACGTTTTTCTCATCCCTGCTCACTGTCCGTGTTCTCCGTAGTGTCCCAAACTGAGAGGACTTTGTCACTGCAACACAGACTCAGCCCTGACCTGTGCAGGCATTGCCAGGGACTGCTGTGAAGCCACGTCCTGCTTTTCCATGGACTGCCAAACGCACCCCTTCCCTCAGCCCTCTGTAGAACCAGAAAGACCGTGTTTGTCCATTACCAGTGTGTTCTTGTACTTAAAGGTTGGTGTATATAAACAGAATGTACATACAGTAAACTCACTGTGCTGTAAGGAGAAAGATTTATTTTCATGTAAGCTATAAAAATTGACTGACTCCTGAGACACCACAGTGTCAAGTAAATTAATTTCATGTTGTAGCATGTAAACATGCAGAGAACCCTGTCTCCAGCCTTATCTATTCAAAACTCAGTTTTTTTCCTCCTCTGAATCTTTTGCATGCAGTTATGGAGGAGGAGGAAAGACGGTGATTGTCCTGGGAAGTCAGAGGTCTGGATAATCCCTCCCTGCTTCTGTTGACAGGTCAGACCTGACAAGTTTGAATGCCAGGGTGTAAATTCTATCTTTTTGGAGCACAGCATGGACTGGTTGCCCAATTTTCTTCTGTTCCTCATCATTTTCCCCAGCTGCAATTTCTCTGTTGATTCAGACAGGGACAAAAGCCTTCACAGAAAGCAAGGACACAAATAGGTGTGTTCCCTCCCAGAATGTTTAATCCCTACACACTTGGGAAGGCAATGTCCCACAACAAGTCTTGGAAAGGCACTGGAATTCACAGGAGCTGTCACCACAGGAGGGAGGGCAGGGAGCTGCTGCATCTGCCCCCTCAGCCCTGGATCAGTCGAGATTTTGGGCAGCATGAGGGAACCTGCAGAGAGATGATGCTGCCCAGCACATTCCCACTGCTTCACTGTGCCTCTGGAGGCGCCCAAGGGCAGCCCTGCACCTGTTTCTCATCACCCCCAGGCTGAGGAAAGGGCTGGATACCCTTCCCAAAGCTCAGAAACCTCTAAGCAAGAGCAGAAGAGCTCAAGTCCCACCAGGGCTCACCTGAGATGTGACTTCTCCTCCAGGCAGGTAGTAGCTGTTCCCTCTCCAAGGGGGACAGGAGTGTGACCACTGGACATGCTGCACCCACAGCTCTGGGCCCAGGACCCTCCTCCAAGTCCCTGTCTGGGTGTCCCACAGCAGCTCCAAGCCTTCAGCACTCAGAGATGGCCTCCTGTCCTTCCTCTCCCTCGGGCTCTGGTGAGCTGCAGGTGCAGTCACCATCCCTGAGGCCACCCCACCCCTCACACCACAGAGAGTGGGAACCTTTGGGATTCTGAATTCCCCTGGCATGACTGACAGTGAATCTGTGTCCCCAAGAAACGGCTCAGTAAAGCACTTTAATGCTTTAAAGCTTTTGCAACAACCACTCACATTTACAGCATTCCCAGGGCTGTTCCCGGCAGTATTAATGGATCACTCCATGGTAGGAATTGTATTTTTTGTAATGTTATCCTTGTAAAATGTGTTATTTTTATAGCTGTGGTTTCTCTTTTGTTTTGAGTTGTTTTGGGTTTTTTTGTAACACAATAAAAGCACATGTGGGAACTGCTGTATCTGGAAATTAAAACTGGACAGAGAGTGCCCTCCTAACCCAGAGTAAACCTTCACCTGTAGGACCTCAAAGGGCCTGAAGTTACTGAAATGAAAAAGAAATCCACCATTGAGTACTAAACTGCTACAGCGAGTATACAAAGAGGCAAAAAACAGCTTCTGGATACATAAAAGACTTTTTTTCTCAATAAATGGATAAAAAATAGTGAATGAAACGGAGAACAAGCATTAGGACATTTTTTCTGAGCTTGAAAAGTTACACTGTTAAAAACAATTTCCCAAAGAGAACACAAATGTCACCACTAGTTCTAATTTTAGGAGTATATATCCCATAGGTAAGAATTGGAAATTGATTGAACTAAAGGTCCTTGCAAAAAGTTTATAAACTATGCCTTGAAATGGAAGAAGTCAAGAATGTTGCTGTAATTCAATAAAAATACCAAAAAAGGGTTTTAAAAGATCTTGAAAACTGGCATGTGGCACACAGGAACAGTCAGACGTCTGTAGAGAGCCCCACACATGACAAAGGTCCAAAGCTCCTGGCAGAGACACTGTCTCTGTGTCCCATACAGGATCATGGAATCCCAGACTGCTTTGTTTGTAAGGAACCTTACAGCTCATCCCATCCCACCCCCTACCATGGGCAAGGACACCTTCCACTATCCCAGCTTGCTCCAAGCCCTGTCCAACCTGACCTTGAATACCTTCAGGGATGGGCAACCCCAGCTGCTCTGAGAAATCCATTCCAGCCCCCCACCACCCTCAAAGGGAAGAATTTCTTCAATATATCCAATCTGAACATACTCACAGACCAGATGCTCCTGTGGGTTTTTGAGCATTACATCACCTCACTTGTGGCGCTGCTGCGAAGGCGCCTGCTTGTGACTTCTCCAGGCAGGCAGTGGCTGTTTCCAAGGGGAGACTTCTCCCTCATCCCAGCTATTGATGATCCTACACCACCCTGCCTGGCCCGAGGAGCATCGTTCTTCTCCCAGGAAAACAGAGCTCTGTGGCCAGCAGCACCCTCCAGGAGGAAAAGCCACCTGGATGAAAGCACAGGGAATTTCTTGCAGGCTCTGGCTGATGCAGTAGGAACCCTGCACTGCCCCAGCACCGAGTGCTCCTGGTTCAGAAGTGCCTCTGTCTGCTGGGCATTCCCAATGGAAACACTAAAACCACCATCCAGGCCTCTGTTGAGGCCACTGGGTGGGAAGTCCTCCCCATGACCCAGTTGAGTGGTTGTCACACGAGCTCAGCCTTGACTCCAGCTGGATCCGTGGCATCCCTGTGCAAGTCCACGGCAGATCCATTCCTCCAGGACTGCTCAGCCACTGTAGCGACCTGGATGGTCCAGAGGAACTGCTCCTTGGTGACCACGGGGGACTCCTGGCCTGTGGGACAGGAACACAGCACTGCACAGAACCTGTGATCCCACCACAGCCCCTCCTGGGGCCGCAGGATTTAAAACATTTTTAAATTTTAACTTTAGATTTTTAAATTTAAAGCCCACTCCTCCTGCCCTGTCAATGCAGCCACAACAACTGCAATACTGTTGAACAAAAATAGCTCAGACTAGATAACCTTCAAAGCCTCTTCCTACCCAAACCACTCCATGCTTCTGTGATTTTTATCCCTTTGGGGCAGCCAAGACTCTGGCTGAGGATCTCTTGGTTATCACAAACATCTGCTTTCACCACAAAGGACAGTAAGGTCCAAGGCAATTTCCCCTCCCAACTTTCACTTCTTTCCAGGACAGAGTTTCAGATCATCATCCCCCACCCATCTCCATGACCTGACACAGTGCATCCCCCAACAAAGCCAAGCCAAAACAACACCAGCCATCAATTTAAGCCTTGTCCCACCTTTCAGGGTTCTCAGGAAATGCCGGAAAAGCTCCCTGTATGCATCTCTGTAGCGCTCAGCTTGGGTTTGGGGACAGATGGACACAGAAGTCCCATGCTCTGTGATGCCCAGGGGGTTCTGGTTGTCCACCCTTAACGTCCCTTGAGACCCGTGAACCTGAGGGGAGGAGCAAAACAGGGAAGAAGGAACATTTTTAAGTTATCACACTTTCAATCTCACACACCTGGCCAGGTTAGAGAAGCCCTGGTTTGTAAAATCAAGACAAAAGTAGGTTCTGAAATGAGGAATCACACCTGCCCCAGCCCTGGTATGGCTCAGACACAACAGAAACACCATGGATGTGCTGTAGTACAGTGGCTCCCACTTGTGTGATACCTCACCTGAACAAAGCCCCTTTTCTAATTGTTTAACAGAAATTCCTCCCCAAGACCAGCCCTCGTACCTGCAATTATTCATGACTATAGGAATTTACACTTTCCCTTTTATATTCTGGACTCCTGCTACACAGCTGAGACCACCCTGGAAAGGACAAAGGAAATCTGCACAATTTCAGCCTCAGCAGAGCTGACACCAGTTCCTGCTTTGATATGATTCATGCAGCTCATAACATCACATAATGCATGGAGCAGAGGGAAAATTGGGGTGAGAAAAGAGAAAGTGGATTGTAGACTGAAAAAGGACAAGAAGCCACTGCTGCTGAGACAACAGCCCAGCAAACAGATGTGGCACCTAGAGCTCTGCTCTGGGTGACAAGGAGGGATTAGCCACAGGTTGGATTCAATGACCCTGGAGGCTTTTTTCCAACCTCAGGGATTCTGTGATTCTGTCACACAGGGAGTTTTGGGAAATGTGCTGCAGACACACTCAGAGGGAAAAAATTGGAGCTGTGGAGTCAAAACAGACTTGACTGAGCAGCAGGACCCACCTCCAGCCGCTGGTCACAGCTCCTGGTACAGTGCTGGCTGATGTCCAGAGTGACAATGGCTCCACTGGGGAACTTCATGCTGATGACAACCGTGTCCACGTCCCTCAGGCAGCCCATGTCTGGGGACAAAACAGGCCTGGCTCACCCCAGGAACAGCAAAACAGCATGTTCTACAGTTACAGACTGCTCTTCTTCCTTCAGGAGGTGACACTGGCTTTGTGACACCTTCCCACAGGGTGCACTGGTGACAGCACTCCAGCTGCTTCACCAGCAATCCTGATGGAACACAGGCAGTTGTGCAGGAACACACAGCCCCAGGCCCAACTCCACCTTCCCAGCCTACAGCTCTCTCTAATGAGGGCACCCACCTCTGCTTCCAGGATCAGGCAACTTCCAGCATGTTGCTGGAGTGAGGCAGAGGGTACAGAACCCTCCTGGAGGGCTCTTGTTTGCTGCATTTCAATGCTGTGCCACGGAGGAGAGTGTTGCATCCTGCCCCTCCTTGCCCCAGCCAGCCAAGTTTGGCAACTACTGCCATTACCTTAATTAAAACTCTGCATTTCCATTTCAAAAATGGCAGCTTCCACCTTTTATGATTCGTTTAAATGAGTGTGGTAACCCAGAGCGTGCACATCAGCCCAACATGACCCAGAGCAAACACACAGCTTTGTTATGGGATCCACAAGGAAGGGCTGGAGAAATCAGAGAATGAACATTTCATTGACATTCTTGAGAACTCAAAACTTGCTCAGTGTTTTCTGCACTCTGGTTCCAAACCTGGTGTCCTGCAGAGTAAGGTTCAATGATAACTCCACTGCAACTGCTTCACATTAGCAGGAGATTCATCAAATTCAGAGATCTTCACCAAATCCCTTTGAGGAACCTGCCTTCTGTTTCACCAGTCTGTTTATTCAACTGCTCCATGATGGAACAATTGTCATGGCTATTGTGCTTTCACTCCTTTCTTCCCAGTTTTAACACTGAAGTCCAGAGCTACCCAATAAACTATCACAAGACTCATTCTTACCTGCACAGAAGGCATGGCCCAGGGAAAATATTGTATCCGGCACACTCTCTCCCAACAACAAACTGACAATATCTATGTCGTGCACAGCAACGTTGTAAAAAATTCCACCTGGAAGAACCAAAACTGGGCATTAAGGTCTCCACATTGAAACCCACAGCCAGTGTACATTTCTGAACTGCACAGAGATGGTATAAAAAGTCCCCACAGTGAAGAAACTAGTACCAAAGGGAGAAAAAAATGCACAGAAATGAAGTTTGGTAAAGAAAACACTCCTCAAAAAACACTCCTCCGCATGGATCTTAATGCTATACAAACTCAGGGGAATTCCCACAGAACACAGAGATATTTCCAGGCCAGGTAGACCAGGTTTTGGATCAACCTGGTCTGGTTAAGGTGTCTGCCCATGGCAGGGGGTAGGAACAGATGAGCTTAAAGGTCCTTTCCCACCCAAACCATTCCATGACTGAGTGAAGCCCAGACTCTTCAGCAGGAACCTGCTGGGTACCTGAGGCTTTCAGCAGGCTCAGAGAGGCTGCTGGATAGAGGCTGCTGATGGTGGATATCCGCTGGATCCTGCCCAGTGCCCGGCTGTCCCACACCTTCTTGTACAAAAACTGCAGGGCTGGGTCAAAGCGCCTTCCAAGGGAAACAAGGAATGAGGTGAAACCAAGCTGATTTGCAGACAGTCAGGGAAGCCTGAGGAATCAGTGCTGCTTCCAGACACGTGATTTTATCAAGAATAAATCACAGGAAAACCACTGATCTTACTTGTAGAACCCACACACGAGTGGCCTCCCACACCTGTCGGCCTCATCGAAACAGGCTTCTGCTGTCTGTCTGTCCAAGCTGGGCAGGCCCTCACAGAACACACCTTTACCTGTGCAAAACAGGACACACACGGGCTCAGGGGACAGCTGCACAAAACACCTTGATCTTGCAGTAACATACACAGCTCATTACATTTCTGGGTTTGATGGCATTTAGCCCCTTCTGTCTGCCTGCTGTGGTTTCAGCTAACCCAGACTCCAGGAGTGGGACTGTTTTAGTGACAGCTTTTCTGTGAGTCCTGGTGGGATTTTAGGATGGCACTGCTCAGTCACAGTGGGACCAGCACAGCACAAACCCCACTGGTGTCTAGCTATTAACATCAGCAGTGATCTCAGTCACTTTAATTACACAATTAGAGAGCCTGCACAGCTCCAGGGCTGCTGCTGAATCACAAACACACTCACAAGTGCACATCAATGGGCACAGGAGAAAGCTGAATGTGCAGCTGCTCCTCTTACCTGCTCGTAAGGCACCTCTTACCATCTCAGGGGCTTTGTCAGGAGAGGAACAAATAATGGCTCCAGAGACTCTGCAGGAATCAAGAGATCTTCAGTGAGGTTAAGGTTTTCATTAGATCAAACAGTGCTTAAAAACTCTATTTGGTTTCAGTTAAAAAAACCCTAAAACCCCATTGCTCTGGAAGAGCCAGCTGGGTTATAGAAGGAATGCAGTGCCTGCCTCAAGGATGAAATACAGAGTGACACACACAGGTTAAAATCACAAGTGCCACAAAGAAATTGCACTGCTTTTCCTGCATCTTCAAAGAGAAAGTCTTTTAAAGGTTTCCTTTAAAAAGGATTTGAATCCTGTCAGTTAACACACAGAGAGAAATACGAAGTATTTATGCAGTAGAGCTGCTGATCAATGCATCTTCACTTCCTGTAATTCTCTACTTTTTTGCATCAAATCAGCCTTTCCTAGAAGATCTGCCTTTTACTCCTGCAGTATTTTAGACCTGACAGTAATAGTACTTTAGTGATGTTACAGTTGTTCAGTTCAACTGTAAAGCAAAACACCCCAATCCTCCCTATTTACACCTACCCTCGCTTATCTCAGAGCTCCAAGAGCCACCAAACTCAGCTGACTGCTCTGAGATAGGAAAACTGGCAGGCAGCAGGGAAGGTGTCATTTATTATTGTTCTGTGGAAATGGAGAAAAATGGGGTTTTTTTTATATTTCTTAACAAAACTGCCTGTAACTAAAACCCGCCAAGTTTCCATTAAGCTGGCTATGTAAGCCCAGTAAAGCTTCTCAGAGACTTCTGAAGGACCCATGTTTAGGTGACAAAAGGGCCCCTCACTCGCACAAGGATGGCCAGAGGCACAGTGTGGGGCTACTACAGAGATTCCCAGAGGGGAAGGCAAAGCTTGTATGGAACCCCCCAGTTCTGAGCAGAGCCACACCCAGGAGCTCATGGCCATCAGTACCGCGGATCGCTGAGCGCGACGGTGGCGTCCTGCTGCCGCAGCACCCTGGTGCCTGCCGGGACCTCTGCACCAAAGGCACGTTCCACCTCCTCTGGCCGATCCTCCACCACGTACAGCAGGCAGCAGCCCGTTTCCTCCACCAAGCTTTGCAACAAGGCTTTGCTCACAAGCCCTGCGCCAAACAGTGCAAGGCCGACGCCGCTGTCACCGTGACATGAGGGGGGTTTTGGGCTGTTGGAGGCGTCAGGTGTGGGCCCGCTTTGGCCAAGAGGTGCAATCCTGGTGGGGAAGGTGGCCAGCGGTGAGGGGTGGCTGGCAGAGGTGGAGGGCGTTGGGTCGTCCCTGTGTGCGGTGGGGATGGGGTGATGGGGAACCAGCAGCTTGTGGTAGGAGGGCGGGGAGGGGACCATGCTGTAGCCAGTGCTGGATCCAGTGGGGATGAGGAAGGAGGGATGGGAGAGCAGCGAGGGCACGTCAAGTGGCAAGGGCAGGCTCAGGCTGGAGTCAGGACCTGCAGAGCTGAGGAGACAGAGATCAGAGAATAAGAGAACATCCTGAGCTGGATACCCACAAGGATCATCAAATCCAATTCTTGAGAACACCCTGCATAAGAACATCCCAAGAATGCTACTATATGTCTGAGGATATTGTCCAAATGCTCCCTAAGTGGGGTCAGGTGAGACAGATCATTAAAGAATCATTAAGGTTGGACAAGACCTCCAAGATCATCAGGGCAAACCTCTGCCTGAACACCTCCTTGTCAAATAAACCACAGCACTAAATGCGACCCGCAGCTCCCTCAGCCACTCATAGGGCTGACTCGCCAGACCCTTCTCCAGCTCCATGCCTTCTCTAGACACGTTCCAGCCCCTCAATGTCTCTTTTGTAGGGAGGGACAGAACTGGACATGGCACTCGAGGGGCCCGAGCAGCGCCCAGCACAGGGGGACGAGCTGGTGACATTGTTCTGGGGTCGGGCGAGACTGAGATGGGGTGGTGAGGCAGGAAAGGGCCGGATGAGCCCGAGCAGCGGTCAGTCCCTCACCGGAGCCCCGGGGCGCGCAGCCCGAGCTGCCGGAGCAGGCGGCGATTACGGCAGTGGCGGCCCGAGCTGAGGTGCTCCAGGATGCGGTCGCGGCGCACCCTCAGGGGCAGCTGGCACGGGGTGCAGAACAGCGTCTCCACGGCGCCGGCCGGGCCCGGCGCGCTCGGCTCCGCCGGCTCCCGCCGCACCGACAGCTCCGAGAACTCGGCAGCGTAGTCGTGCAGCGTCTTCCTCCTCCGCCCCATGGCCCGGCCCCGCTGACTCGGAAGCGGAAAACCCGCCCGCCTCACGCCGTTGCCCGGCAGCGGCACCGCTCCGAGCCCCGCGGTGCCGGGAGAGGCCCGGCCCGGCTCCGGGCGATGGAAGCCGATGGCAGCTCGCAGGGACCAGAGCTCACCGAAACCGTGGAACAGCTCCGGCAGGAGCTGCGGAAAGCCAAGGATGACCACAACATGGCCATAGGTACCGCGGGACGTGCCCAGAGCACGCCTTTACCTGCTTAGGTCTCATTCAATTCGGCTCCTTTGACGTTGAAAACATTACAGGGTGTTGCTCACAGGCTGAAAAGACACTTGTTCTGGAAACACTTTCTTCCTCCCCTTGGAAGTGAAGAACGTGAAAAAACCCGGCAGAGAAAGCCCTTGAGCAGAGCGGCAAAGCGGGGCCCGAGGTGCCCACTGTGTGTCCTCAGAGCAGCGCCCACCTCACACAACACAAAGTAGGGTTGTTTAATACACATGGAATTACAGAATGCTTTGGGTTGAAGGGACTTTAAGAATCACGCAGTTCCACCCCCTGCCATGGGCAGGGACACCTTCCATTATCCACAGGTCGCTCCAAGCCCTGTCCAACCTGGCCTTGGACACTTCCAGGGATGGGACAGCCGCAGCTGCTCTGGGCACCCTGTACCAAGGTGTCACCACTCTCACAGGGAAGAATTTTTTCCTAATATCCCATCTAACCCTGCTGTCTATCAGTGTGAAGCCATTCCCCCTTGTCCTGTCACTCCAGGCCCTTGTAAACAATCTCTCTCCATCTTGTCGGCTCCTTGTGGTACTGAAGGCCACAATTAGGTCACCCTGAAGTGAAACAACCTTTTCTTCTCCAGGCTGTACAAACCCACATCCCAGCAAAGTACCACAAACCACTTTATCACTTTATCAAAGAATCACTGTGGCTGCAGCATTAAGGTGACACAGATCTGTTCCCAGACAATTCCCACAATGACTTTCTTATGCCCACCTGAAAAAAGCAGCTGCAGAGCGTTTAGCAGGGATGTGCTTCACTAAGAGAGTATTCTCCCACTTTACAGGTGCCATCTCTTCCTTGCAAAGACAGATGGAGATACAAGAATCCAAGCTTCGGAGATTCAGATCTGAAAAGGAATTGCTCCAGAAGCAGCTCAGAGAGCGAGAAGCACAGCTCCAAGCTGTATCTGACAAGGTATGGCCTGAGAGTGTGGTGGCCATGGCTAGCAGGAGCTGTGGCAGCTGGGAATTTGGGATTTTTGCAATATGTCTCTCTCTCATAGGCAGGGGGGCACTTGTAGCTGCAAAACTGAAGTGAAAAATATTATCCTTCCAGTTTTTCAGCCTGACAGAAGAACAGAGGCAGGAAGAAATTATGGTGATGATGGAGGAGGAGAACCACAGCCTTCAACAGGTGAATTCATGAGAAGTCTCTACAGAAAAGTCTAGTATTTGCTGCTCCATTGGTCTAGTTTTAGGGCTGGTGGAGTTTGCCATATAAAACCCCTACTCAATCCAAGTAGTTTTAGAGGAACCACCAAATAATAACAGCTACCAGTACTGGTGAGGTTGTTAGTCCATAGATTCTGCCCAGGAAGCATTTGGACCAAATAGTGGGAAAATGTGGCCAAACTTGCTCACTTTATTCTCCCCAGAGACAGCTGAATTTCTGTATCTGCTCAGGTTGTTACAGAACAGGAATCCCAGCTGGCTGAGCAGAACAAGCTCATCAGTGAGTTACAGGGGACAATCAGCCAGCTGCGGGCTGAGGTTGTGACCACCCGCCTCCAACTCCTGAAGCACAAGCAGGCCCAGAAGGAGATCCAGAACCAGGCTGAGGCACTGCAGCACAAGGAGCTGCAAACCAGAGTGGCACTGGAGCACATCAGCAGCAAGGTAAGCATGACCCTTCACCTCAGAGCCCTGTCTCCCTCTTAGGACACACTTGGGAATCTCAGTCCTTTTGCTCCCTAGCTGTGGAGCAGGCAGCTCTTGTTCCACTTAAAAAAAAACCAAAGACAAGACCTCAAATACCAGAAACCCTTGAGAAACGTGAGTTTAGATCAGTTACATCACCAGATTTCTAACATCCTTCCAGACCCAAGGTAACAAGAACCACCTTAAAGTCATCTCCTGCAGGCAGATGTGCCTGGTGCCAGGGGAAAAGCCTTGGCCTACCTAGACCCCCATAATTACCACAGTAATAATTACCACAGTACTTTCAGTGAAGCCCAAACTGCCTGTAATTTCACATAAACACTTTCCACATCATCATTCACCACTCCTTTGCCCAAGCCTGACAGCACAGTCTCTGTAAATCCATGCAAATGCCAAGGAATTGCACATGAAGGCTGAACACACCTGCTCTCCTCTTTTATCCAAAGTTTGAAAGGTATCGAAACAAAATAATCCAGGCTACATTCAGTGCAGAGGGCATCCAGGACCCCCAGGCTGAGCTCACGGATGACGAGGTGCTGGAGGCAATGCAGGTATGTGGCTCTTCCAAACAGCTTCCAGCAGCCAGGAAGGGACTGCTGAGATAAGAGAACACTTTGCAGTGCTGTTCTCAGTCTTCCCACCTCTTTACATATCGCTGATTTCCAGAAAATCATTAATGAGCGGGCGGAGTTCCAGCAGAAGCTGAAGAACAAGGGTAGCAAGGTGTCCCTGCTCAGCAGCGACAGCAGCACAGCATCACCTGCCACAGCAAAGAGAAGAAACTCCTCCAGGACAGACAGGCCCTGATGGCTGAGCCAGAACCCATCACCAGCCTCAGGCTCAGGGTTCTCAGCTCGGAGCTAGTGTCTTACAATGAATTAAACTCATTTTACTGACACCAAGTTCTGTGAGAGTATCTGATTCAATTGCTTCAGCCAACTCAGAGCACAAGTCACTGTAAGTCCTTGGTCTGCAGTAACACTTGTCTTCCCAGAGAAAACTGAAGCACAAGGATAGCTTGCCTACGAGCAGCTGGGGAGTGTGTAATTCCTATTTTTGCTTTGGGAAGTTTCTAAGTGACACGACTGAACATCCACCAATGCCAAAACAAGGGACAGTGCCAGGGCTGCAGAAGCTGTTTTATTTTTCCATTCCATGTGCAAGTCCCAACATGGGGATATATCTGACATAGTAGCAGTTCAGTTAGAGCTCTGAGATACCGTTTTTAGAGAGGCAATCTGAGGGTCACCCTGGCTTAGGGACAGATGTGAGTTTACACCAGTGCTCACTCACACATGTAGGTCACCCAGAGAGTGCCAAACGAACTGCTCCAACTACCTGTTATTTTGGAAGGTAAAAATATGGGAGTGGGGCAGAAAAATCCAGGAGGGTCACTCTGGGCATCAGTGCCTGTATTCTGGGGAAACAGGGAGTTCAGCAGTGTCAGTTGGAGGGAGTTCTGAATGAAACTCCTCAGCAAGAACAAAGCCAGTGCTCAATCACAGTAACTCTCTGGGCACGCACAAGGTCACTACAATTCCCACAGGGATGGAGGATGGCTCTGAAATGCACTGAGACACACAAACCCTGCAGTTGACTCAACAAATCCCTTAAAAATGGAAGCTGTGCTCCTGCCTGAACACAGGAATCGTCACTTTAAAACGCATCCCTCAAGTTCTGACAGCAATTAAATGCTTCTTACAGCAACTAAATGTTGACAGCTACCCCGGATAAAATTCTGCAGAATGAGATCTCAACAAAGTGCTTTGGCATTCTGACTCCAGGTAGTACCTAGCAGAAGATCTGTTCCACACTGTCAATATTACTGCATTTCCCTGCTGCCAAAAAAATGATCCAGATGAAACACCAAGAGGAAAAAGTGATCTTGCAGAAAAAGTCATTGTCTTAAACATTGTAACGATTTTCTCTACTGAATTCTGACATCCATCACTTTCTCTGCCTTCAGTGCATGTTTGAAGATGTTGGTCTTTCTGCCCAGGCTTAACACTGATGATTTCTGTTGAGGATGAAAGATCCCCAGTCGCCTTGCTGTAGCTCATCAAACTCTGAAGCCATTGCCTTCCCAGCAGGATGCTCTGCATCTTTTCTTTAAAAACCCAGACCATCTCACTGTGCACCAGTTGCGTTGTTGAATATGTGGGAAAGAAACAAAAAACGAAATGGAATCCTCTCTCAGCTGAGGCAGCTGCTAACGGATCACAGTCAGCAGAGAGGAAACTGTGGCCAGATCAGTTTTTGAAGGATAAAGTACTTTCAAGTTCCCATCCATGTCCACCACTCGCACCTGCTCCACCACCAAGGGCAGGTTCAAATTCCCTGGTCCACAGAGAGCATCCAGTTCCATATCTGAACCAGAGCCTTCCTTATTCTCCAAGGTAGATCTGTTCAGCTCTGCAATTTTCTGTTAAAAGCAAAGGACAGAGAACAACATCAATTCTGTGGTGGAGAATGAATGAGAGGGAGTAACAATACTACTAAAATACAAGTCAGCTTCTGTATTCTTCTCAATGCACGTGAGCAATGACAAGTTTGGTAGGAGCCCCCCCAAGAACAGAAGGATATTTCCTGAACTCCCTACCAGGATAAGGGTGTCCATCACATCTTTGCAGATCTGTAAACTGGTATCACTCGTCACTTCCAGAAACAGGTCGCGGGTCTCTTTTCTAATCTGTAAGAGTTTCAGAGATGAAGCAAGTCAGGAATGAGAGCAGCTTACCCACAGCCCCCTGGACATGTCCCACTACACAGAGCTGAAGGCTTTCACTTAGTTTAATCAGGGTCAAAGCTCTGCTCTCTTTTCAAGTCAAAAACCACATTCTTGGCCTTAGACAATGCCTTTGCACAGGCAGGCTGGTGCTTTGAACAGATTTTCAGAGGTAAAATTGTAACTGCCAAATCCCTCTCAGTCTGACAGTGGAGCCCATATGATGCAGGCTGTAAGAGTTTATACTTGGACTACAAACACAAGTTTCATAGAACTGTGTATGTCTTTGAGTTAAACATCTCTCAATAGAAAGAAACAGTGCTTAATTATTAATGTATTTCCATGAATGGGAAGTACCTTTGTTTTCTCACTATTGGTTATTGGTGGGAAGGAAATCACAGCCCCTTCAGCATCCACCAGGCATGGGTAGTTGTCTTTGCCATCCAGCAGTTGCAGGTACCTGCCACGAGAAACAAAGCAGTAAGGAAGTGACTGAGAGAGCAGCTGGACACAATGGCAGGAAATAGTGACAAAAAGGAATTAGTGTGTGATCTCTGCATGAGCAGTGAACAGCACAGAGCAGGGCCACACCCTGCTTTACAGCCCATCTACTACTATGTCAAGTTTACCTCATCTCTGATTCCCTTAGCTCACAGCACCCCTCAATCCTCTCTGCTTCCCTTCTATCTGCTGTTCTAAACTGATCTGTCACATTCCCAGTGCAGTCACTGAAACATATGTGAGAAAACCACAGCAAGGTACTGACTTGTGCAGCCCAGAGACATTCTGACGCTTCTTCTGCTTCCGCTGCTCCTCAGCCTCCAGCTGCAGCTGGCGGAGAAGGTCCTTTGCCTTGATCTCCTTCCGACCCAGAGGCATGATCTGCACCACACAGGAAAACAAAACATTTGAATTCAATTTCACTCAAACACCAGGGTTACAATACTCTCCTGCAAGCAAGTCAATAATTAAACAATATTATTGCATGTTGTCATGCCTTTTTCAGCATGGAAATACTTTAGATTTCACATGGACTGCTGTAACATCCACTTGAAAAACAGGCTCAGTTGCTAGTACTAAACCAGGCACCTGGTACAGCAAGACAGCGAGGAAATCAGTTCAACCTCTAAAGTTCCTGGAGTTTGTTTTCTAGGCTCTATGGGGTAAGAAAACACTTGTAAAGACCTACCTTGAGCTCATCAGGAGGCTGAATATCATATGTCAGAGGAGCTTTGACCAGCTGCAAGTCATGGGTGGCAATAGTGGCAACTGTACGCTTCTCACAGATGTCCTCGTGCAGCTTGGTCTGAAACATAAAGGATGCCATCGAAACAGATCAAAAATTCAATTTGATTTATCCCTCCTATGTGCAGATTCTTCTATATTTAACGTTGGCAGCACTACCAGCCAGGTGATTGAAACAGAGCCCTTCCCTACACCTCTATCGCCATTACAGCCCTAATGCAAAGCCTGACAACACGTGACACATTTCTCTACAGTGAAACCAAGTTTTAAGTCAGAAAGCAATCTCAGTGTTGTAACCTGAAAGCACTCCCCCCTGCCACCTAAGGGACAGGTGAGCAGCAGGCCCAGGGACAGGTCTGTGGGCAGGATACCTCCGTCAGAAAGCTGGGTGTGTAACATGGTTTTAACACAGAGCAGGGAAGCTGGAGCCAATCCAGGGTATCTCTACACATGGACACGGGATTATTTTTAGCTTTCAACAGGTTCCACAGCACTAACAAGCTGCTGTTACAGTCACAACACAAATGTGAGTGCATCCACTGCCCTCATGGCAATACCTGAGCTCTGATGGGTCCTTCCCAAAAACCAGTTCTGCTGATTTTAGACTGACTTGGCATGGGCTGCTGACAGGGACCACTCACCCTGTAGCCTCACACCTGCTGGGTGAGTAGCTCACCTTAAGTTTCACAAACTCAGCTGCTGCAAGGGGCCTACAACAGTCTATTTCCAACTCTGCCAGCAGTATTTCTGTTCCAAATGAGTACCACAAGGCTGCAGCTGTTACCTGCATGGTCAGGAACCTCTTGAGAGCATTTCCCGGCTTTAAGTTCACTCCTTTCAGCACACAGCACACGATGAAGGCACGCACATCTTTGACACCCGGGCTCACTTTGACCACCAAAGGCGCTGGGTTCTCAGAGACGTGCAGAACCTTCACCAGCAGCTTGCTTGCCTCTTCCACCTCATCCTGCTCCCCATCCCCACTGTCCTTCTTCTGCTGCTTCTCCCTCTTCTTCTTCCTGACCTCCTCTCTGGCACTCTCGGCCTTCCCCTTCCCACGGCCCCCGGCCCGGAGGTACTCCAGAATGGCCTTCGTCTGGCACCCATTGACCATCTTCTCCAGCCGCTTGTCCCTCAGCTGGTTGCCCCTGAAGTTGGCCTCCTTCAAGCGAGGGCAGTCGGCCAGCGCGGCGGGCAGCTCCCGCAGCTGGTTGTTGGCCACATCCAGGCTCTGGAGGAGACAGAGACGGGCCGGTGAGGGGTGCGCGATGGGGACCCGGGCAGGGCGGCGGGCTCGGCTCCCACCTTGAGCGCCGGCAGCGCCGCGATGTCCGCACCCAGCTCGGCCACCTCGTTGTCGGCCGCGTCCAGCCGGCTGAGCAGCGGGAAGGGCGCGGGGGGCCCCGCGGGACCGGCGGGTGGCAGGAGCCCACCGGGCAGCGCTCGCAGCCGGTTCCCGGACAGCAGCAGCTCCTGCAGCTGCGGCGCGGAGCGGGCGAGCCCCGGGCCCAGCTCCCGCAGCCGGTTCGCGCTCAGGTTGAGGCTGCGCAGCTGCGGGAAGGCCGGGGCCGCGTCCCCCGCTCCGTCCCCCGTCCCGCCGAGCGCGGCGGGCAGAGCCTCCAGCCCGTTCCCGGACAGGTCGAGCAGGCGGAGCGCGGGCAGGGGCCCGCCCAGCCCCGCGCCCAGCCCGGCCGGGCCCAGCGCGTTGCGGCTCAGCACCAGCGTGTGGAGCGCGGGCAGCGCGGCCGCCACGCCCGGGCCGAGCTCCCGCAGCGCCGCGCAACCGCTCAGCTCCAGCGACTGCAGCAGCGGCAGCGCCAGCAGCGCCTCCGGCAGCCGCCCGCCGCCCGCCGCCACCCGCTCGGCCACCGCCGCGCCCGCCAGCGACAGCTCCCGCCGCCGCTCCCGAGCCACCGCCTCCAGCTCCGGCCACGGCTCCGCCGCCGCCGCCATCGCGCCGAGAGCCCCGCCCGCCGCCGCCGCCGCCGTCCACGTCCCGCCCCCGGCAGCGTCCCGCCCTCGGGGAGGGTCCGCTCGCCACCCGAACCCACTGCGGGAGCTCAGCAGCGGGAACGCGGCGGCACGGTCCCGCCGGGACGGGGCTGGGCGCTGCTCCTGGATGCAGCGATATCTTAAACAGGGGTAAACGGGACCGCATCGCTGCTGAGCCTCGGTCAGTCACTGCCCCAGCAGTGCCGCACAGGTCCGGGCACAGCACACACAGGTACAGCACACACAGGTAAAGCTCACACAGGTCTGGTACGGCACACACAGATATAGCTTACACAGGTACAGCATACACAGGTAAAGCTCACACAGGTCTGGTACGACACACACAGATATAGCTTACACAGGTACAGCACACACAGGTAAAGCTCACACAGGTCTGGTACAGCACACACAGATATAGCTTACACGGGCACAGCACACACAGGTACAGCACACACAGGTAAAACTCACACAGGTCTGGTACAGCACACACAGATATAGCTTACACAGGTA
>CM031875.1:2931726-2997444 GCA_018697195.1 Certhia americana
TTACACAGGTACAGCACACACAGGTAAAGCTCACACAGGTCTGGTACGGCACACACAGATACAGCTTACATAGGTACAGCACACACAGGTACAGCTTACATAGGTACAGCACACATAGGTCTAGGTCCAGCACATACAGATATAGATTACACAGGTAAAGCTCACACAGGTCTGGTACAGCACACACTGATATAGCTTACACAGGTCCAGCACACACAGATATAGCTTACACAGGTGAAGGTCACACACATACAAGTCACACAGCTCCAGGTTCAGCACACACAGGTTCAGATACAGCTCACACACCTACAGCACACACTGGTACAGGTCCCACAGGCAGGGCTCACACACATACAGCACTCACGGTACCCACAGGTTCTGCAGGAACCACAGCCTCACCCCACTCTGCACCGATTTTCATTGTAGCAGGTGAGTAGACATGCCCTCCAGACTGGCTAAAGTAATTTATTAAATATGTGCAATAAAAATAACAGACATTTAGCACAAGTGACTCCTTTTCTTGATAAAATCTCCCAGATTCCAATATCTGATTTGTTCACCCAGCACTTAGGAACATGCAATCACTATAAATTGCTCTCTTGGGGGAGTGGAACACCAAGAGGTCTTTTGGGATGAGATCAACTCCTGCACGCATGGACAGGGGCTGCTCTGGAATCATCTTTGCAGTGACACGTGAAAACGCCTCAGCTGACACTTGGGCACAGTTCAAATGGACAGCAATCACACAGAAACCAGCCCTGAACTCAGAACCACACTCTTTCCTTGCTTTCCTACTGAGGCCCCATTGTTGCCAAATCCAGGTTCCTGTCCAACACTTCACAGCTCTGTCACTGTCCAGACCTGCACCTGTGCAATGGATTTTCCCTGGAATGGAATATTTTGCTCCAGACTCGGTGGCACAGCACCAAAAATCACAGTGGTTTTCACTCCAATGTTTATTTTGCCACTGCAGCAAACCCAGGTTGTTAATTAGGAAGCAACCCTGGTAACTCCACCTTCAAATGACACTGGTACTGTACTCTAGTACTGATACTGTACTCCAAAAGGGTCCTTTCACATTCTAAAAAATTGCCATTTTATCACTGCTAAGTTATTTCCTTATCGTACCACAGAGTAGTTTTCATCTTTACACCTCTGAGCAAGATCTATGGTTATTTTGAGATACTTATTTTTTACTTAGCACACAGAATCAGGCTCTCAAATAGGAACCCATGTCACTAAAGGGAAAATGAAAATACTTATATATATGTTCCTAATGTGTGTGTAATTATTGAGATATGTTGTTTGAAGAGTTAGAGAAACAATTTATACAAAGATTTTTGAAATCCAAGCACACTGATCTACCTGGAAAACCCATAAGCTGGTAGCAGGCTGCAAACTAGAAAAAACTATATTACAAAATTAGCTCGTACAAACAAAACAACACCACAAAGTCACTCTACGGGAGCAAAAACCCCCAAATTTCTGCTCATATTATCATGATCACTCATCCCTGTGCCCATGGTACCAATTCCACACTGGAAAGCAACAGCTGGAATGTTACAGGTAAAGATGTGAAAATTGGTGCTTTGGTACAAAGCTTCATTCCTTGGGTCTTAATAGACTTTGTCTTTCTGAAGCTGTTAAAGACACGTGCTCCAGTCTGTGGATGGCTATTTTAATCAATACCTAACTAGAGAAGCTCAGTATTTGAGCTGAAAGTGCACTAAAGCAGACAAAAAGGTCTAAATTTACTAATTCAAGCTCTTTAGGGCCCAACCAAGATTATTTTTTTGTTTCTGAAAGGGGCCATTTCTTGGGGATACAAACTTGGAGGGTTTAGTTTAACCCTCCAGCCAAGTGGGCTCATAAGGCACTTGGTGCACAGTGAGAGGCCACAATGTCCTGTCACCTCCTGCACAGTGGCACAAGGCAGGAAAACATCCAACCAGCCCTCTGGCTTTTCCATTTGGTGCTAATTCCTGGGACTGAGCAGTGCTTTGGTACAGCTCTGCTGCCTTTAGAACCCTAAATCTGACATATGCATAAGGCCAGGCTACCCCCACGTGCAGCTCCTGTTCCCTGAGCAGGGAAGAGATTTCTCTCCCCTGACATAATTAATGTGCTTGAACCCATTACATTACAGACATGGGATTGGAAAGGAGAGCACAGTTATCTGTCAAAATAATGTTCTTATCCCAGAACTTTTGGTATTTCCAACATGAGTGCTCCTAGCAGCAAAGTCTGGTGCTACAGTGACAGCCAATGTTGTGGGGATCAAACCAGGCATTGCTCAAGCCTAAAAACATCCCACAAAAAAGATGATATAAGTTGCCCACAATTTCTAAATAGATCTGAAAAGCCATGTGCCCAATTATTCAGACAAAGGAAGAAATATTTGTCCTGTCATCGCTTTGAGTATGTTTTGCCAGTGCTTTTATTTGGGCCCACTCGGGTTCTGATCTTGCTTCCTACTGAAGGAGGTTGAAACTTTGCTCCTGAAGGACCCGGTTTCCTTAAATAGTGGCCACCTGCTTTGGCTGCAAAGAGAAAAATAGAGATCATTATTGCAAGCACATCTAGTCCCAGAAGTGAATTTAATGCACCGTTTTGATTCCCAAGGTCTGTTAAGTCTGAATGACTGAAGCAACCATAAGCTAGCAGGCACTGAGCCTCAGCCTGTTTCATACCAGCAGTGGTCAGGAATTGAGAGGCCAGGATTCCTTTCCTATCTCTAGGAAATAGCTCTCTAATCAGAGCTCATCCAAGCAGTACTTGCTGCTGTTTCCAAATTCTAAGCAGCAACAAACTAACAACTGACTCATGGCATCTCATTAGCCAGTACAAACAGCACAGCTGAGGACGGACAGACAGGACTGTGCATCCAGTTCAACACCATAAATTGCTGGGTTTAACCCCCATGATTCACTTAGGTCAGCTGGAATGGGCAATTCCACAGCTCTTTCCAGGAACCTGGAATAGTGACATGCAGATATGAGCAGAGCTCAGCTCAGAGCAGGTGAACTCTGAACATGCAGCAGACTGAAACACTCCCAAGAGTCTGAAGGAGGAAAGGTTTGGATGTTACTGGCCAAAAGTTCTGGTGCTGCAGGCAGTTTGTTTAACTTCTGGAAATAAAAGGACTTTCCACATCCTTCATAAAACCAATTGTTGAAAAAAACACCCCCTGACATCATCAATGTCTCTTTGATGGTGAAAAAGCTGCACAATGATAAATCTGTCAGGTTCCTCAGTCTGTACTGGACAGGAAAAGCAGTGCACAGCACTCACTGTTCAGTTCACCCTGTAATTAGGATCAGATTAGCAACCTTTGATTGGACACCAAAAGCTAAGCCAGGCTCTGCTTCCCTGTGTCAGCGTTCAGGAGCTCTCCAGAACACAGTTCAGCTGATTGCTCTATTCATGGTCATCCTGTTCTGCAGAAAAAAACACCCTGAACTGATCAACTTATCAAATCTGCCGGTTTTCCCCACCAGCTGAGCTTGTGTCCTCCTTTTAACATGATTGTTATTGCATGATTCTGGAAATTTGCTCCCCAAGCACACTGCTCCAGCACAAGAACTATCATTTAGCTAACCCAAATGCACAACACGAGTTGCACAGACCCAGTTCTTGGGGATTAAACCTTTTCCTTAAGTAAAGCCAACCCAGTAAAAAAGCACAAATATTATTATCATTAACTGATGTCTTACCAGGCTGCACCAGAATGGTTTTGTTCATGGGGGATGCCCTCCGCTGGTTCATTTTACAGCCATCTTTGTCCATCAGGTGATATCTCCAGGCCTGAAGTCAATTACAAAGAAGTGATAGTACAACTCCAGCAAAATTAGCCAATGTATCATGGGAAAAATGATAATTGTGTATAGACTTTATACCAACAGCACTTCAAAATCTGATTTTTCAAAGTGTGAGCTCCTTGCTATGAAATAGAAATTAATATCTCCATTATTTTAATATATCTTGCAAGGTGCATCACATCAAAACAACCTATAACACCTGCCCAATGTGAAGGGTGGCCTCACCTCTTCTCCAGGGGGAAAGTTCTCATGGCACAAAGGGCAGTGGTTTGCCACATTTTCTGGTCTGGCAGCTGAAATAGTTTTTAAAATAATGTAAGAATTGCGAAGAGACGCTAATTTCAGACACAAAAAGAGAATTTGCATAGCAAGTAGCACAAAACTACCCCATGTCTAACCCAGTTCCAGCACCATTATCATTAACTGTTCCCAAAGAAGTCCTGGGTTTAGTCATCTTCATCAAAACAAGATCAAAAGGAATCTCAAAATCCAGAATCACATGGATTGGAAGGAACCTGAAAGATCATCCAGTTCCCCCTTGTTCTGTCACTCTCCAGGCCCTTGTAAATAGCCTCTCTCCACCTTTTTTGTAGCCCTCTTCAGCCCCTACTGGAAGACCATAATTAGGTCACCCCAAGGCCTTTTCTTCTCCAGGCAATCCCAATTCTCTCAGTCTTTCCCCACAGCAGAGATGACCCATCCCCCTGATCAACTTGGTGCTTCCTCTGAACTCATTCCAACAGGTCCATCATGTCCTTTCTGTGCTGGGATACTGCTTAATCTACAGGGACATGGAAGAGACTTTCCAGTCTTTTCACCCTCCCCACTCACACTGACAGAGGCCAAGCACTGGAAAATTCAGGCATTTATCCCAAATCTTTTCCCTCCTGAGGATTTCCTCAGATCCCTAAGTCCAAAACACAAACAGCCTGACTTGCTGAAGATCCCTGTGTTTGAAAGTTTGAACCTCTGATGCTCCACCTTCCTGTCTGGAGCTACTCACGATTGCAAATCCTGCTCTTTATGTGTTTGGGCAGCTCATCCTTGGGCACGGCCTCTCTGCAGCGTGGGCATTTCCCAAAGCTGTCCCTTTTGTCACAGTCAGTCAGCAGGTGCTCTGTCAGGCTAGCAATCTCCAGCATCTGCAACACAGCCAGCAAGGTTTGTGCTGAGCAAATAGGGATGGGATTAAAAAACCCCACCAGTTTAGCATCACCTTCTAAAATGACAAAGGGAAAATTCAATTTCAGTCCTCTTATTAACTCATTTTCTAATGCTGCTGTTTTCCAAAAGCACTACCCAAATCACACAGGTGTGTTCAGAATTCACTTGCCCAAGTGTTAAACACCTTGCAGTGCTTCTAAATCAGAATAACAACAGTCCATGTCTTAGTAGCTCTGGGAAGTTCAGTCTGACCTGTTTACATTGTTCACATCGGGTTAACATGGGGCAGTGCTTCCAATAGTGCAGATCCAACCCTTCCTCTGTGAAGGATTCATTCCTTTCACCACAAAAAATACACAAGCTGGGAAAAAAAATACAAATATCAGTGACATCAGAGAGAAATGGATCAGCCCTGTTCCTTCTGTTCCAAGCTGTTCTCAAAAACAGCCAATATCTTGAAGAGTTTCTTTTCCCTGTGTGCTGAGCTCAGGATGGGGCAGGTACTGGGTTGTCATTTAGGACAAATACAACTATAGAGCATGTTTTCTTATAGAATGATTAATTCCACTGAAGTTCTGAGAGCAGCTCACCAAAATCTGTCTTTCCTGGCTCCAGAATTTCCAAGGGCTTCTTCTATGCCCTCCCCCTACAACACCCCAGCAAAGCCACACCATATTTTTCCCTTATTTCACACTGGCAGCTGAACATTAAACTGTGGCTATTTCTTATCCACAAACAAATACTCAGGAAAAAAAAGTACAAAGTCACACTATCCAAGAACTTAAAAAAAAAAAACACCTAGGATTGCCTGGTGATAATTCCAAACCTGTCAGAAGAGATTTTAGTCTTTATTGTTTCACTGCTGAAGGTATTAGCTTTGATCTACTGGAAAAATGTTATTACTGTTAGGAGCTCACAGGTGACACCAAGGGCTTAAGGTGATTAGAGGCTCATCCCACTTACTTATCCAGGTAATTTGCAACAGAGGAAAGTTCCTCCTGAATCTTTGCTGCTGTAGCCTGAGGGCTTCCATATACCTCATAACCTGTAAAGAGAGAGCTATTAAACCAAGATCACATTTTAATTCATCTACATTTCTTAACTCTTATTTGAAACTACCTACCTTGATTCTCTGTCTTCTGAAAATCAGATTCTTTCTCCTATCAAACAAATAAATTTAACTCAGAAATTTGCCTTCGAGAGAGAAAGGGAACACACTGTATTCTGATTTTTGTCTGGAATTTAAAATTTAGAAGCAGAGCCAATGCACTGCAAAACATTTGTGCTTCTGGTTCTAGGGCAAATATCTTGTATTAAGGTATTATTTTATATTATACATGTATTATTATATTGTTATATTATAATAAAGAATCCAAATTTTACACTATGTTAGGAACAACAACACCCTAGATTTTAAGCTGGACTGCTGAGGAGGAAAGTCACCCAGGGTATGTCTGGAGTTTCTCACTCTTTTTAATGAGACAACACCAATGGTCATTATCTAAGTCCATGACATCCAAGGAGCTAAGGATTAAAACAACCTTAAACTAAAACATGCTCACCTCTTCAGCTTCAACCTCTGCTTGTTGCTCCAACTTCAGAGCTGCTGGGTGACCTTTTAGTACTTTCATTTCTTCCTTTGTCTGTTTCTCTGTTTCTGTTGCTGCTTTCCTCTGTGCCTGGCAGGAAATACTCTGTCAGTTCCAAAAGCTTTGGAACCATCCCTCATACACAAGAGACTGCAAAACACATCAGGACGGAACTCATGGTGGATGCAGGACAGGAAATGTCCTGCTTGGTTAAGTGATGGGTGTGATACAGTGACACCTCCCTCCTCCAAAATTCCTCTGCACTGCCTGAAAGGAACACAATTATGACCAAATAATGTATTTGTTTTGGTTTAGGGTAAATTTGGGAAGAAATTTTTGAATGGGATTTTTTTAGAAAGTGAATTTAAATGGCTTTTTTTTCAATTGGTTTGGAAAAAAGGTTTTTTTTGGAGGGAAGTGGAAAAAAATGTTTATTTAATAGGTATTTTTTAGTACAACAAATGAACAATATAAATAATAAAACCTTCTTCTGCTTTGAAGAGATCATGAATTTAGGAAGGGTTTTTTTGTGGGTTGTACTTTGGTTTATTCAGTTTGTTAATTTTTTTAGTATTGGGAAATGTGGTTCAGGTTAGGCTTGGTGGGTTACAGGTGTTAATTTTTGGCGCTTTCTTGGGTTTTTAGTTTAGAGTAGGTTTAAATAGTTTTAAGAAAAAAGAAAAAAAATTCACAGTTTGGAGATTTTTTTTGTTCCAGCTAGTTAAAAATTAATAAAAAGCAAAGGAGAACTTTTTTTCATTGTCTGCACTATAGACAATATAGGCTGTGTGTGAAGGAAAGCTAAAAACTTACTTTTACATTTTGAAAACAATTGCTTTAGATATTTTACTGGGCTTTTTCTAATTTTTAGATTTAGCTTTAAAGGTGTAAAATTTATTTTTGAGCTAAACAGACAAATTTATTTAGGGGCTATAATTTAGTATTAATTTAGGACGTTTTACTTGGGCTTACTATTTCCAAGGACTGACAGCAGAAAACAGCAGTTGTGCATTTTCCAAACTGCTTGCTGGCTTTATTCCCAAAAGCGAGTACAGGGAATACACTCAGCTTTGCACGCTAAGGAACATTAACCACACACCTGAAGACGCTCTGCTAGCTGGGCAGTGCCAAATCCAGCCATGAAATCAGGACACCCCTCAGCCAAACACCACGTCTGAAGTGGCCCTGTGTGTCCTGCCTCTCATTACATACCCTCGTGTCAGTATCAGAAGATTTCCCATCGATTTTGGCAAAGCCCTCAAAGAGGGTTTTGTAGCGCACGGTCTTGCGGGCGCCGGCTTCCTCTGGAGGGAGAAATTCCAGCACAGCTGTCCTGTGCTCCCTGTACATGGCAAAGATGATCCTCAGCACCACCTCACGCACTTCATGAGCCCTGTGCTCCAGAGCTCCAGTGGCAAACTGGAAATAATCATAAAAAAAGGGATGTCTCTCTTTTTTTGCATTTTAAAGGATTGGTTTGTTAGTCCAAGACTCTCCTGTAGCAGGAGAAATCTTCCTACAAGGAAAGTTTTTTGCAAACACTTTTTTTAATCCATTGGTTCTTTTCCCCAGATATTAACATCTTGGTTCATAGAATCCCAGAATGGTTTGGGTTGAAAGGGATCTTAAAGTTCATCTCATTCCACCCTATACCATGGGAAGGGACACTTCCTACTAGACCAGGTTGCTCCAAGCCCCATCCAACCTGGTTTAAAGTTACCAGCACTGTTGATCAGGGGAATACACTTCTTCAGGAATTCTCAAGCACTCCAAAAAAAGCCGGGCAAGGCCCCAGAAAACCACCAGAATATCCTCCATGTGCTGTAACCCTGACCTCTTACCTTCATGACACTGTTGACGGTAAACCCAGAGTTTTCAGTCCCCATGGCTCTCAAGAGAGATTCCACCAATTCCACGTGACTCATTGCCAGATGTGTTGGGGAGTTTGGTTTTAATGTTTTAACCAGGTGGACTGGAATAATCTGGAGAGGTTTTACTTCAGGGCATAGTGCCATTTCCTAGAAACACAAAGTGTCAATGAGCACACAGATGCTGGATAAGGACAATTACCTGTCTCTGCAAAGCAGAGTTTTCTCATCTCTGTAAGTCACTTGCAGCAAAGAAAACAAGAGTCACACCTGCAGCAGCAGATACCCCCAGACTGCTCCAGGTGACTCTGATTTGTCAGGGAGTTGGACTGGATGATCGCCAGAGGGCCCTTCCAACCCCAGATATTTTGTGATCAGCTGTGATAAGATTCTCTAATAAGATTCTGTGACAAGAATCTGTGATAAACTGTAACACTTCATAGCAGCCAACCCCGGTCTCACAGTCCACTCTGATCATAGAGAGTGAGAAACACCTATGAGATCTCTAATTTGAAGGGAAACACCCACCTGGATGAAGGTTGAAGCCAGAAGACGAAGACGGGATGAAGAGTCTCCTGTTCTAGAAAGCAAATCTGGCAGGGTTTTTTCCACACAATGAGTAGTTTCTAGCTTCCCTAGTTTGTGTTTTGGTATGTATTGGGTAATGATCATTTTTAGAAGTTTCAGGGAAGTCTGAAAAACCTAGGTTAAAAAGAAAAAGGAAACACTGAGCAAAAATAACACAGAGCCCCCTATTTTCAAGCAATACAGATCTATTCTTAATCTGGAATTACAGTGACACCCTTAATGAAAACTACTTTGACAACTGCCTGCCAGAAAACCTGCTGGTAGGACTTAGGTGAAAGGCTTCAGAAATTGTTTCATAAAGAGTAACAGCTCAATTCTCTTGTTTTCTTCATATTTAAAGGTTTATTTGATGCCCAAGTGCAGTCAGCTAAGTGCAGTCCCTTGAGCTGGAAACTAGAAGTTACTTCATTGGTGTATTCCAGCTTTAACAAAGAAAAAGGATCAACCTCATTGCACATTTACTGCATCAGCTCATGGCTCAGCCCAGGGCAGTTTTTTCCATCTGTTCAATGCCAGACATTGCCCAGTTGTTTTGGGGGTTTTGAGGGGCTTTGTTTTGATTTTGGATTTATTCAACACTAAATTTATAAACTCTTTGTTCAAAGTATCCTAACCCCATGGTTCTGCAATTTTGGCTGCCAGTTCTTCACTGGAGCATCAAACCTATCCCAACTTACTGAAGACACAGTGTCTTTGATGGCCCTCTTCACAAGGAAAACAGCAGCCCTCAGCATGTTCCTTAAATCCTCCTTTGGAGTATCCACTGACACTTCCATCAGCTTCCTGTACACAGTCAGTAAAGCATCTTCTCGACATGACCAAGTTCTGGAATATGCTCCTGAAACCTGAACACAGAACAGGTCTATCTCTTAAAAGGTCCCTACAGATATTTCAATACATATTTAACATTTATATATAGAACCAGCCTCAAAAGAACATATGAACTGAAGTGCAGAATCCCCAGGTGGTCCTCACAGGATTCTGGCTTTATTGAAAGCACACATCTTGAAATGCAATAAATGAAATGGGATTAACAGGTCAGGCTCATGGAGCCCTTCCAGGCACAGTGAGGGTTTCCCTCCCTGCAAAAGACAAGTTATGGGTGTTCTGGGTCCATACACTAAAGCAGTCTGCTGGATCCTGTCTGCTTATCAGCACTTCAAGTAATCAATCATCAAAGCTGCAGATTTTAGAAAAGCTGTAAACAGGCATCCATAGAGCCAAGGTCAAATTTTAAGCTCAGATTTCAAAAGAGCATCTCTGAACACATAAAAATCCTCTCAACACAGAGCACAATAATCCATGGGTTTGATTAACTGGTTTTTACCAAAGTCTCTCCAAAAACTTCCACAACAGGGCTGGCTTCCCTCAGTGCCTTCTCCGTGAGTGGTTCAGGCTCCCCAGCATTGCCAGTCCTTGGAATATCACCCATGTCCTCTTCAATCACCTCTGGCTCAAGGTAGGCAACAGCTTCATCCACCTGCTTGCAGATGGTTGGGAGAGGTCTCTCATCATAAGGTAAAATTTCAACCTAGCAGAAAAGATAAAATTTATTGTTCTGGAAATGACTCAGATGTGAAGTGTTTTTATCGCTAATTGGATTCACCTCAGTGCAATTTTCTCACATCAAAGCAGCATCATTCCCCAGTTAAGCATGAGAAAAACCACATTATTTGGAAGGTTGAACATCAGATTGATTGCTCTGACAGGTTTCTGTAGTAACAGCGGGAACACTACTCACATTTTCCTTGGAGCTTGTGGGCTGAGTCCGAGGAGAAAGAGGAGACTGGTAGGGAACAAGAGGTTCAGAAGAAGTGGGATCCACCAACTGCTCTTCCAGCACAGGCTCTGCCCTCTGGGGCTCTCGTTGGGGTGGGTCTGTGGGCTCAGGAGGGGAGCTCTGGGGGCTCTCAGTGCTACTCACAGATCCCAGAGGCAACTCGGATGGCTTTTGGAACTGAGAAAGGGAAGATTTTTATAGCAAGGCTAAAAATGTGCTAAAATCACTCAGTACAGCTACAACTCTGCCAACGGGCTTCTGGAGATTTCAAGTAAACATTGAACCTGGCTCACAGGTGTGTCATCATTCCCTCTGGATGCAGCTTTATGAAACAGTCAGAAAATAATTCTGTGTGGGTGCATGTGGGGAGAGATTATAAAACTTCCTGTTCTGCAAACATTACATAACTGTATGTATATAAAAAATCACATGGATTCTGTATGGTTAGCCTTGATACCACCCTAAGCTTCCTCTACACCTCCAAAATAAAAGAAAGTACCTTATTTATCTGCATCAGATAGTCTTGAAATTATGCAAAACATTCAGGATTCTAATGCCATTTTCTTGAGACCTCAATAGTTTAATGGGATTTAGGGAGAACTAAGCATGTTCATAAAACACCACATTGAGAGTCTTAGGTTGGAGAAATCCACAATCCAAACAGAAAACTGAAAAGCTTTAGTAAATCTCAAAATTTCCATTAACTTGTGAATGAAGTTTGGTTGCTCTGCCATTTCTATTTCTACACCCTCCTGAGTTTGGACTAACAGCACCCACCAGCAGCTGTGCATCCAGGAGGTCGTGCAGCTCCAGCTGCTGGTACACCTTCAGCCTGTACTCATCCATCTGCTCCTTCTTTTTCTTGGCAAGGTCATAATCCTCCTTCTCTACTGCATAACGTTTCTCCACCTCGTACCGGCCGAGTCGCTCGCCCACCTAGGATTGGTACAAATCACCTTGGAATCATCTTGGAATCACTTTACTGAACATTTCTTGGAATCACTTTACTGAGCATTTCTTGGAAACACCTTACTCTACTTGCTTCATTGCTTTCAACCAAATTACTCAATCAAGCTATCTGATTTTAAAATTATTTTTTTGGGAAATATATAAAAAATCACTATGATTCCACACAAACAACAAAACCCTGGTGGGCCACTGGAGCTCTGCTCTACTTTAGGTGTATCTTCCTTCCTATCTACTTAGGGATCTTCCAACAAGCACCTTCTGCAAGTCTGCAATGGCCTGTTTGAGCTTCTTGGCATGGTCATAGCACTCGAGATGCACAGCTTCCCGTTTCTTCTCATCCAGCCTCCGAATTATCTGAGCCACTTCTGGGTCCTGGTACATGTCAAAGGCCAAATCGTCCAGAGGTGAAATGGAGTCACGTTTCCTGAAGGCATAAAATGAATAAAGTAGACCACAATAAGGCAAGCTTCTCTTTTCATTAGCAGGGAATTAATAAAACACAGAGGGAAAGAATTAAACAGCTACTTTACACCAAGCAGAGGTTTTGACAGGGTGTATACAAAGAACATCCTTACCCAAGGTAAGTTCCATCTAAAGCAGGGTCATTCGATTTAATTCCCAAGTAGTGATTGATCAGCTTCTCTCTGGAAGGCTTTGGAAGGGTTTAAAAAAAAAAAAAATCTTAATGCACATTCACCATCAGGTGTGTGTTCAAGACAGAATTCTGACTTGCCACAACCAACACCAGCTCTGCAACATAGAGCACTTGTGTTTTGGGCCACATTAAGCAAGAGAACCTGGAGACACTGAAAATGAAAATGTCCCAACTAATTATATTTTAGTTTTTGTATTCCTGTATTAGGCTCAACTTTCTTGCTTCAGAGAACATTAAAAATAAATTAATTCAACACAGCTCTGCTAAAGCACAGAGCTGGCACAAGAAAGGTTTGTCCCATTACTCCAGGAACCTGTACTTAAAGGAATGGAGCATCAGTAAAAGGACAGGGATGCTTTGAACTTACACTGCTCATGCTGTCATTGCCATAGTCTTCTGGATCCCCAATGATGTTCACAGCTACCAGGGCAACCTAAAGAAATTCACAGAAAATGGAATTGTGTAAGCTCATTCATCTTTTCTTGGAACATAAACCAGGGCCTGTGGTCAGAAGGATGATATGGAAGCAAAGAGAAGCACTGAGTGCTAAATGTGTCTCCTGCTCCACTGAAAATGTATCACCAAATCTACAACCCCACTGTGCTGAAACAAGTCCCAGCAGAACGGAGGCAGGTGTTTGTGTGTCTGTACCATCATGGCTGTGCAACATCTTCCCATCCACCTCATCCCAACTGACTTCTAACCTGTTTTTTGTGCTTTAAAACAAACTAAAATAAACACAGGAGCTTCCAATCAACAGTTTTTGCTTCTACAAATCAAGAGAGCAGATTTCTGTGCCTGCTCTTTACTATGGTAGTGTCACCTAGGTTAGCAGGTAAGGACTTCTAACTCACCTGACCATATGAGTTGTATTTATTGACATAATTTTTATGGAAAATCAGCTTCAGGTACTGGCCAACTGCATCCATGTACACAGATTTCAGCTCTCGAGCTCTGAAATCAGTCTTCTCATTGTCTGAGAGAGGGACATAACTGGGAAGGAAAATGTAACACATGAGCAGATCCAAACACACAGGTGGATTTCTAACCCTCAGGTTTAAAACTCCCTCATAACTGGAACAATGTATGCTGTCACCTGGCATGGCAATTCACCTGCATCTCCAGCTTTGGCACAGATCTACACAAGTCCATGATCTCTCAGCTGCTCACACAGCATGTTCACAACACACACAACCCACAGCGAGTATTATTTTCCTCTGAAGCTTTTCTGATTAAGACAATAAACTGATCCAGAACTTTCTGTCTCACCCAAGCCTCTGAAACCTCTCTGACTGATATGGAGCAAAGTATTCGGGCAGACTTTCACTGATGTAGAACTCAATTTTGCTTGCAATCATGTACTGGTGAGCGAGCAGCTGCAGCTTTCGGATCCGACACCTCTCCACCAACTGCAGGATGATTTCCTGGGGGTACTGACAGAGCCTGAAAGAGACACAGTTTCTGAATTCAAACATCATTTTAAAGCAGACTTCACTTCCAACTTGAGCAACATTCAATTATGGAACTTTCAAGTTATTAACTGTAAGCCAACATTATAAATACTGTAAGAATCCCAAGAGTAGAGTGGAAACACTGTTCCCTTCCCTTTAGCGTGCATATGTTCAGGTGTCCCACATATGTTTAGAAGATGTGCTGAGTCAAATGGATTTTTCATACTAAACCAAAGCAGTTGCAAACTCCAAGACTGCCAAGAACAAAAACAGTTCCCATTGTCATTTTCCAGAACTTTCTTTAAATACAATGCAGTACCTTTAGGTATTAACCAAGGTGTTTTCTTCCCCCAGCATGAGAGTTCCACAGGATTAAAGCAACTTTTTTTTGCTTTCCCGTTTGGTTTGGGATACTGTAAATTGTTCTGACTATGCACAGTACATCTGCCACTCATTTTAAACTTGGTGCTTCAGAAATTCAGTGCATCAAGACCATCCCCTCACAGTACCTGGGTGATCGCCACCCGTTCACTGTCGGCGCGTGAACCATCAGCTCCCGAGCACTGAACCCATCCTCGTGTCCTGACGAACTGACCACTGTGAAACCGATCTTGTGTGGCATCCTGAGGAGCTGAGCAGATCACAGCCACGGCCTTCAAGCTTAAACTCATCCCTGGAAGGATGATAAAAACCCGCTGAGGCACTACAGTCAAAGAATTGTATCCTGTGGTCTGTCGAGTCAGTAGATGATGAGTGCAAATATATATTCCTTTTAATTAACATTGGCTCTATAAATGTTCTTTCGGTGAAGGTTTGAGTAGTGCTGAGCAAAACGAGGATTAAGTTCACTTGCAGAGCAGTCTGCCAATAAATTAAACCTGCTAATCCAAGACGGACCTTGAAACTAAGAGCTCCAAATACATACAGGAGCCACATGTACCTGCACCATGCTCTGCTTGTTGGAGTCAGACGAACCAAAAGCAAAGCACGAGGTCAGTTTAGTCTCTGGGAAAGCCAGGCACCCACTGCGGCTACTGCTGGGGACACAAGCACCGGCACCACCGCTGCCCACCCCGCACCGTGCCGGTGTTATCGCACCAACACCGGCCCCGTCCCTCCCTCCCCTCGCCGGCCCCAACCCCGCAGGAGGCGCAGGCCCGGAAGGGTCACGGCCGCAGCGTTCCGAGGGGACAGCCAGGACAGGCGGCGGACAAAGCACACGCGGGGGTCTAGCGGGACCTCCGGGGGTCCCCAGGGCACAGGGAAAGCGGAGCGCGGGGGGAAGCGCCGGGCCGGGCCCCACCTGCCTCAGCGCAGCCCCATCGCCGCTCTCATGGCAACGCGGCCCCGCCGCGCAGGCGCGACCGCCCCGCCGGCCCCGGGGCGCCTGCGCGGGGCGGCCCCGGCCCCGGAGCGGCACGGCACGGCACGGCACAGCCCCACACAGCACGGCCCGGAACTGAACGGCACGGCCCGGCACGGAACGGCACGGCACGGCACGGCACGGCACGGCACGGCACGGCACGGCACGGCACGGCACGGCACGGCACGGCACGGCACGGCCCGACACGCCCGGCCTGGCCTTCCCCCGGCCCGGCACGTGAACGGCGACGGCAACCGGCACGGCACGGCCGCCATGGCTGAGCCCTGCCGGCCCTTCCGGCACGGCCCGGCACGGAACGGCACAGCCCGACACGGCACGGCCCGGCACGGCACGGCCTGACACGGCACGGCACGGCCCGGCCATGGCGGAGCCGCTGCGGCCCTTCCGCCTGCGCGGGTGCGGCGGCCCGCAGAAGTTTGGGGTGGCGGCCGGGAGCCTGCGCGGGTTGCTGAGGAAGGGCTGCCGGCTGCTGCAGGTGCGGGGCGAACCGAACCGAACCGGGCGCTGCCGGGCTGCGGGTGGTGCGGGACGGGCGAGGGGCTGTCGGGTGCTAGAGGGACGGGACGATATCAGGCTGGGATGCTGCTTACAGATGCGGGGCGGATCTGCCGATGCTGGACAGGACCGGGACTAGCGGGGCTGGAGCTGCAGCCAGGTCGGGGCTGCGCGGAGCCGGGGTCCCGCCCGCCGCTCAGCCGCCCCTGGGGCAGCTTCCCTTGGCAGGCAGCCGCCTCTGCCTCTACGAGGACGGCACGGAGCTGACCGAGAGCTACTTCCGAGCGCTGCCGCCGCAGACGGAGCTGGTGCTGCTGGGCCCTGGGGAGAGCTGGCGGGGCTGTGAGTGCGGGGCCGGGCGGGGGATGCGGGGGCAGCGCCGGCCCCGGGGGCTCAGCCGGTGCCGCCTCACCTGCCCCAGGTGTCAGCGACATCGAGCGGCTCCTGGCCGCCTTCTGCAGCCAGCAGGGCGCTGTGGTGGAGGCTGCGCGGAGGCTGCTGACAGACGAACGGGCTCCGCACAGGCAGAAGCTGCTGGCGGATCTCATCCACAATCTGAGCGAAAACATCCTGGCCGAGGACAAGGAAGACGACAAGAAATGGTTTGAAGGTGTGTTTGTTGAAGTGGGAAGCTGCTATGGGACTCCCAGGTCTTGCTCTGCACTGAAAAGTCACTTCTGTCAGTTTTGTTGTTCTTAAAACATAGTTTGGGAGCTCTTCTGGCTGAAAACAGATTTTCTTTGTATGGAAGCAAAGCATTGGGTAGTTGGTCAGGGATTTAGTTATCCCTTCCATTAGCACATGTCTTTAGGTCTCTTTGAAGCATATGCACATTTACTATTGAATAATGTTTTTTAAAATTGGTGTTCCATATTGTTTAAATAAAGACAGCTCTGGATTACATTTGCTCCCATTAATGTAAATCTGCATTTATGATGTTTTAATGATTTGCTAATATTGTATGGATAACTTCTACATCTCTGCCAGCTAACCATGCTTTATGTTTTCTTTACACTCTCCCTTCACATTCCCAAGCCATTACTGCAGTTCTTCCTCAACAATTCTGGTTTCCTTTCACAATTTCTTGGTGTTCCACATATAAACAGTAACAAGAAACATATAACAGTGTCAGCTACTGCTCTCAGCAGATGCTCTGGAACATCTTTTTAAGTGTTTAAGAGCAGGGTAGTCCTGAACCAGTAAAATAAAAATGGGAAATTAAAAAACTTTGCAACCTGAGTTAGTGGAAAGCTGGGATGAACTCCCAGCTGGGCAGGAGCTTTACTGAGGTACAAAATAATCTCATTTCTTCTAGGGCTAGAGTCTCGGTTCAAGAACAAGTCCAGCTACCTGCGGCACAGCTGTGAGAGCAGAATGCGGGGCTACATGAGAGAGGTAAAAGTTTCTGTTGAAGTAACTTACGTCAAGCTGTAACAGGAGTTCTGTGGTTGTAGGAATATAAAGGGCTTCTACAGTGTAACATTGTGATTGTAGAAAAGAGCCTCAGGCTGCCACAGGAACTGAGGAGTGATTGCTGGGTTTTCCCCCTCTAGGTTAGTGGGTTTATTTCAAACGTTCACCCTGCAGCACGAGATGCCTACAGAGGAATAATCGACCTGATGGCAGATAAACTGAAAGCTGTGAAGTACAATGGGTGCTACTTTGACAGAAGGGAGAAGGAGGAAGCAGCACGCCTGTGCACCACAGAGGGATGGTTCTCCTGTCAGGTACCTGAAGCCTTCCTGAAGAATCATGGAATGGTTTGGGTGGGAAGGGACCTTAAAGACCATCTAATTCCATCCCTGATATGGGCAGGGACACCTTCCACTAGCCCAGTTTTCTCCCAGTCCCATCTAACCTGGCCTTGGATACTCCCAGGGATGGCACAGCCTGCGCCAGGGCCTCACCACCCTCACAGGGAAGGATTTCTTCTGTATACCTGACTTAAACTTCCCCTCTTTCAAGTTTGATCCCATTCCCTCCTCAAGATTAGAGGAAGGAAACAGCTTCCTGGGTGCAGGATCTCTCTGTTTCACTAGCATGTGGCAGGACCATGCTGGGGTGACAAGTGTGACACCTTTCACAGGGACCTTTTGACAGAGATGACTGCCCGTGTAAGCATTCCATCAACCCCTACAGCAACAGGGAAAGCAGGATCCTCTTCAGCACCTGGAATCTCGATCACATGTATGTACAAAGTGTTAATCCAAACCTACCTGCTTCATGGCCTTCAGATTTCATCAGAAATCTTTAGCCTTAGTCCCTTCCCCCCGCTGTGCAGTCAGCTGTGCTGTGAATATCTTCTGAGAAAAGGTGCTGGGATGCTGCAGCTGTTCTGAGAACAAAACCCTGAAGACAGATGAAATGCTGCCTCTCATTAGCTGCTTTGCTTCTGTGCAGATTTTCTTTGTATGGAAGCAAACCCCTCCTCACTGCACTATCTGTGTGAATTCTCCTCTCTGGTGAAATCCCCTCTAACCCATTTCAAATGTTGGTGTGAAGCAAACAAGATCTGCTAAACTAATTTCCTTGGGGGGAAAAATCATATGCCTAGTTATGGAGAAAGAATTTCAGTTCTGAAGGCTCTGAAAGGAAGATGGAGGCTTGATTATTCTGAAAAAACTCCTGATGGCAATATTGTCTTCTCTTTTGTTTTTCTCAAGAATTGAGAAGAAACGTGCTGTTGTCCCAGAACTGGCAGAAGCTGTCAAAACACGAGACGGGAGAGAAGTGAACTGGGAATACTTCTATCAGCTGCTGTTTACCCTGGATAATTTAAAACTCGTACATATTGCTTGCCATAAGAAAACCAATCATAACCTCAGCTGTGACAAAACCAGAATTTACAGAAAGAGGAAGCAAACCCATGAGATTTCCTAGTGCTGTCTCTGGAAGGGACCTGCTGCTTTTTTCAATCATGTCAGTCTGTTGTTTTTAAATAGCTCCAATTTCTTAAATAAGAGCAATTTGAGAGTCCCTGGCACAAGACTGGCCGGGTAACTCAACCAGAGCCTCACAAAGCACACTCCAATATCCCATTTAATTATCCTCTGTCTTTCCACTCCTTAAAAGCTCCCCTGCACTCAAATCAAGTGTGATAAAGGTACAGAATGAGCCAGAGGCTGACTCTGCTTCTGCCCATCATCTCAGGCCAGCAAAACTCACAGTATACAGAAATGAAACTTGGACAAAACATTTCCTACAAACTAACCTGTATGGGCTCAGAGACTCCTATTCCTCTGGAGATTAAGCCAAACAAAGAAGGATTAAGGATCATATACTTTCTGCCTTTTGTGGGTAGCAACCAGTGTATTTCAGGAATGCCAAAGGTGACTCAGCAGCAAAGCTGCCACCTCACCTGTGCCAAACTCCTGCCCTCATCCCCACCTGCCCCTTTGCCATTGCTTCAGATGTGAATCTCCCAGAAAGAAGAGCAAGGCCATGGCATATGCCTACATTTTTGCTTTTTCTACCCCCGTTTGCCATCTTCCCTGCTGATTTCCCTCTCCTTTCTAACACCTTCTGCCTTCAGCTTGAGTTTGCTTGACACACCATCAGCAAGGATCATGTTTACAGTAATGTTTACCCACTGCCTTGGAGAATATTGCTTTGGTAAAACATTTCCTACCTCAGGCAACAAATCAGGAACAGTTCCAATTTTTACTTGATTTTTTTTTTTTTTTTAATGCCAGCTGCTAGCAACTGAACTTTTGGGATTGTCGATGTAAATCGTGTGAACTTTTAAAATAAAAAAAATGTCCCCACATCTGTGTGTGTGTGAGTACGTGGAGGTGCACAAGAGATTAATCAGGGTGTGATAGAGCACGGAGGGAAATGTGTTTATGAATTGAGCACCAGCTACTTACTGTTCTGTAAATAGCTAGGAAAAGCTCTATTTTCCCTCATATTGTTGGTCCTGGATCTGTAAATCCACATGGAATTGTGTGGAAATGGTACTTCTGCCTGAGCCCCAAATTACTGGGTCTTGGAAGCTTAGCTATGGACAGTATTGATTTACTTTAAACAACAAACTCAGTCCCCTCCCAAACACTACAACCTGAGAAGCAAGGAGGTGCACTTTAAACACAGGATTTCTAATTCCACTGCATGCAATCGATCCTTCCAGCTTCCCTTCCTGCACTGTTTGACACTGGGGAGGGCAGCACTGCCAGAATTCTGGTGACAAACCCAGTGTCACCTGTGTGGCACGTGTCCCCCAAACTGAAAATGCATTTTGCACAGCGAAATGAATGTCTGTGTGTGAAACTCTGTTTGCTAGAAAGAGCCAGCAGCAAACACAGCACTGAAGGAATGTTGGGAGGAGCTGCTGCAACACAGAGCTGGGCTGGAACTATGAATATGCAATTAAAAAATCTGGATTTTTCCGTGTTACAGAATCAGAGTGAAAAGGAGACAAGAAATATCTTTGACAGAAACAATGCATCAGCTGGAGTGGAAATGGGAATGCATTACCATGCCATGCATATGCAATTTGTTTGCCTTATAACTTTTGAATGTTTAACAGACTCTAGCTGTAGAAATTAATATTTATTTAAACCATCTGCTGATAACATTTTCTCTCTATTTTTAGAAACATAGAAGGAGCTATAACAATAAATATCTAGAAGCTTATTGCATAATCACAGTTTCAAAGAAATATTCCCACAAACACTGGGTGAATTAACAGTTCCTGGAATCAGCTGAGATTGCTCCTTTAAACATGCAGAGGCTGCCCCACAGCCTTAGTAATCTTCCTCTGTCCATCAAATCCAAAGCATGTTATTCCTTGTGTATCACCACCAAAGCATTTGTTTCCAAAATCTCTGCTGGAAACCAGTTGAAAATCGACGGAGGACAACACTTAGAGCAGCAGGTGGAGGGAGGAGGCAGCACCACGGGGTGGGTGTTTGGGGAGCTGACGTGCAATGAAAATGTGCTGAACTCCCAGAGATAAGCACACTGAACCCACTCTGACATCCTGCATTTCATTTTGCCAGCAGAACTGCATTTAAGAAATTTCATTGGTCCTGGGTTAGGTGTAAACAACCCACACAAGGGAGACCCTTGACCTTCTTTGTACCAGGGAGTAAGTTTGCCCCTTTATTGCCTAGGTGCCATGGCCATTGCAGAATTAAAAGAACAAGAATCTTGCTCCAGCATCCTTTTCTTGACTATTTTGAAAAAAAAAAAGGAGTGAAACCAAATACTTCCTCAAGGTAGATGCTCAAATTTACAAAAAAAGCAGTAAGAACTTCTATTTTCCCTGGGTTTTTTTCCTAAATATCAGTGGTAAAGTGCTAAATTATACTTTCTTTCCAAATCACTGAAAATTCAGTACTTGCCCCAGATAATCACTGGAATACTGTATCTGCCAATTCCAGCAAAACAAACTCTCCCAGTTCTCTCCCTGAGGAAAGGCAAACAGACACCTCATGTTACTGACACAGCCATTTGCCATGTGGTCGCAAAGAAAAAGAAGGGTTTAATTTGGTTCCAGTTTGTTGTTAGACAACATCTTCTTCCTCCTCCTCCTCCTCCTCATCATCATCATCTTCCTTTGCGATGAAATGGAGCTTCCTGGCTTCTCTCCTGCTCCTTGTCACGCTCGGGAGCACAGCTGCTGGGAGATGCTGGAGGGAAAAGATCAAATCAACAAGGAAAGCCTGTGGTGGCAAATGGCAGAACTCCTACCTCTACCAGCTCCCATCCTCCCTCAGCTGACACAGGAACCAACCCTCAGCTTGGGCCCAGTGCCACAAATCCAAAGCTAAAGCTGTGGGGCTTTGAGAGGAGTCTGCCCAAACCAGATCCACGGGCAATGTCAGGGCTGGCATTCCTTCTACTGCTGTGAGAAGGATTGGCCAAGTGTGAAGAGCTCTCTAAACAAATCCTCACTGCTCCCTAAATACCTCAACAAACACCTAAAAGATTGCATCATCCCTTGCCCCAAAGTTATGCTTCTTAAAGGCATTAAAATTTAAAACTCTGAGCCTTGGATCAGTTCAAAAGCTGAGATAGCCAGAAACCAGTTTCTATTCCAAACAATCCCAATGCAGCAGGGCTGGAACTGGGTGATTTCTAAGATCCCTCCAACCCAAGGTGTTCTATAATTCCCTTAAGAACCAAAGAGCAGCAAAAATCTATTTTACCAAAAATATTGTGTCTCCATAATGTCGTCATCAGTAAAAACACCTATCTCATGGAACTGCACTAAGAAGTCTGAGTAAGAAAGATTTTACAGCTGAGATTAATTTAGCTGAGCAAGTAATTTCACCTCTGATGGAGACGGTTTTATCTGGTGTACAGGGCCCAACAATACTGCACAAGTACACCACGAGTTTTGAGGCAAATTTTAAGCAGACCCAGGCTGAGTCAAAAGAAGGGACAGATTCATCATCTCACCAGTTCAACATCTCCAAAGAACCGGTGCACTGGCATGGGCTGGTTGCTGTCCTCGTCCGAGAGGCCGCTGCTGTGCTCCAGGAGCATCGGCCTCCGTGAACGATCCGCATCCTCCGAGGTGGCCCCATCAAAGCTGCCACAGCTGCTCGACTCTTCACTGAACACATGATAGTGCTGCAGATATCCACCCATTTTTAATGGGGTACCGCTGGATTTCACTTCGTGTGGCTCCAGAGAAATACCATGCTCTTTTTCCTGCTTCCCTTCATCAGTCTCTGGAATGCCTTCATCCTTTTCCTGTTGGATTATACTGCTGTGTCCTGGATCTTCTGATTCTCCATCCCCATCAGATGTTTTAGGTGTTTCCCCCAGTGCAGCAAGGTTTCCACTTTCACACGTGAGTCCCTCTAGCTCTGATTTTAGACTGCTTTCTTCACATTTCATCCTCTTTGCGGGTTGTCCTTCAGCAGCTTCATATGATGAACACTGTTAGAAAAAAAAAGACAAGATCATAAAACTCACTTAAAAAAAAGAAGAAGAAAATTACCTTATCTCTTTAGTTGTGAGGCTGGCTTTGGAACAGAGGGATTCCATCACACGAGTAGCATTTTGATCTGAACCTTCTAAGAAAAGTAATTAGTAGAAAGTGCATGTAAAGAGAGGAAAAGAGAAGCAGACAGCTTACATAAACTGCAGTGTACAGTCCATCACCAGCATGCACTTTGCTCAGAGAATAAACTAGCACCGAACTAGGTCAATCACCATGTTCTTATTTTCTTAAGGATGATGCTAATGGGAATTACTGTGCCATGCCTGACTGTCACCACCGGGCAGGGCGAGCGGCTAAATCTGCTCCGTATTTCTGCACCGGCACAAACAACGTCGTGGGAGGAGCGGGAACGGCGATAAATTTACTTCAGTTCTCCTGCTAATTCTCACATGGCGATGCTCAGATTGCAGCTGTTAATAATTACCTGCGATTCTCTCATTCTGTGACCGCCCGGCCCCGCGGCCTTTCTCCCGCACCGCACACACACACACACACCATCCCACCCAGCCCCGTCCCTCATACCGGGCTCGCCGTGTCGGCTGCTTCCCTCGCGGGCTGTGCGGGGTCGGTTGTCGGGGCCGCCTTCGCGGAGCTCCGGGCCCGGGGCCGTGGCCGCGGCCGGGCCGGACGAGCGGGGCCGCGGGTGTGCGAGCGCCGCCGGCCCCGCGCCCCACCGCCCGCCGCCATCTTGGGCCGCGCCAGGGCCCGCGCTCGCCATCTTGTGGAGCTCCGTTCAAGAGGCCCGCGGCGAGCGCGGGTTCCGGGCAAAGGGCTCTGGGCAAAGGGCTCTGGGGAAAAGGCTCCGGGCAAAAGGCTCTGGGCACCGGGCTCCGGGCAAAGGGCTCTGGGCAAAGGGCTCCGGGGAAAATGCTCCGGGCAAAAAGCTCTGGGCACCGGGCTCCGGGCAAAAGGCTTTGGGCACCGGGCTCCGGGCAAATGGCTCCGGGCAAAAGGCTTTGGGCACCGGGCTCTGGGCAAAGGGCTCTGGGCAAAGGGCTCCGGGCAAAGGGCTCTGGGCAAAGGGCTCCGGGCAAAAGGCTTTGGGCACCGGGCTCCGGGCAAAGGGCTCTGGGGAAAAGGCTCCGGGCAAAAAGCTCCGGGCAAAAAGCTCTGGGCACCGGGCTCCGGGCAAATGGCTCCGGGCAAAGGGCTCCGGGCAAAAAGCTCTGGGCACCGGGCTCCGGGCAAAGGGTTCCGGGCAAATGGCTCCGGGCAAAAGGCTCTGGGCACCGGGCTCGGGGCAAAGGGCTCGGGGCAAAGGGCTCCGGGCAAAAGGCTCTGGGCAAAAAGCTCCGAGCAAAAAGCTCCGGGCACCGGGCTCCGGGCTCCAGGCAAAGGTCTCCAGGCACCAGCCAAAGGACACCAGGCTCTGGGCAAAGGGCTCTGGGCAAAGGGCACCAGCCAAAGGGCTCCGGGCAAAGGCCCCCGGACAAAGGGCTCCAGGCACCAGGCAAAGGACTCTGGGCAAAGGACTCTGGGCAAAGAGCACCGGGCTCTGGGCAAAAGGCTCTGGGCAAAGGCCGGAGGCAAAAGGACCAGGCTCTGGGCAAAGGGCTCTGGGCAAAGGCCCCCGGACAAAGGGCGACAGGCACCAGGCAAAGGATACCAGGCTCTGGGCAAAGGGCACCAGGCAAATGGCACCGGGCTCCAGGCAAAGGGCTCTGGGCAAAGGGCACCAGGCAAACGGCACTGGGCTCTGGGCAAAGGGCTCTGGGCAAAGGGCACTGGGCAATAGGCTCCTGGCAAATGGCAGCCTCATCCCACCCCGTGAGGGCAGGCAGCCCACTGCCCTAGCTTGGACCACAGACAGCATCACCTTAACTAACGGAAGCTTTGGCAAAGCGAGCACAAAGCAGCTCGTCACAGGTCACAGAATGGGGTGGGTTGGAAGAGACCTTGAAGATCATCCAGTTGCACCCCCTGCTATGGGCAGGGACACCTTCCACTGTCCCAGGTGGCTCCAAGCCCCATCCAGCCTGGCCTTGGACACTGCCAGGGATCCAGGGGCAGCCACAGCTGCACTGGGCAACATGTGCCAGAGCCTCACCACCCTCACAGCCAAGAATTTCTTTCCAATATCCAATCTAAACTTCCTCTCTATCAGTTTAAAGCCATTCCTCCCTGTCCTGTCATGATATACTTTGGTAGTCTTGCCTCATCTTTCTGATAAGTTCCCTTCAATTATTGTAAGGCTGCAATTACAGTTTCTGAAGGGAACTTACTGACCTCTCTCTCAGCTGCTGCTTAAGGAAAAACCCAGCCTCATCCTGCCTGGGTACTATGTAGCTTATAAACATTTGAAATCGTTTGCTTCCCATTGTGTCTTACTCTGAAGCAGTGCTCACTCCCATTCAAGATGTGGTCGGAGAGTTATTATTCAGATGTTCTTCTCTCTGCTTTCCACAGCCCTCAGGGAACAAATTATGTCAGTAACTCAAATCCCTCTTTAACTTCAAGGACTCTGAGGGTAGCAGATGAATTTCTGTGTAGTAAAGCACCCAGATTTAAGTACGTAATTATCCTGTCTGATGTTCCTGGGGAGGTGCTGTGGGGAGCGATGGCAGGTACCAGTGCCCTGACGGCCACGTCCCCACAATGGGGCCTGTGGGCTCCATCCATCACATTAAACACAGCTCCTTCTTCAGTTAATTCAGTGCTTTGGGGATGCTGTGGGGATTTTTATAATTCTGTCCATCTGAGGGCACAGGAGCTTGTTTCTTTATAGCAGCCTTTAATGTTCTTGCTCATTGCAGAGTTGTCCCACGAGTCTCAGTGGTACCTGTGCTCCTCCATCCAACTTGGCTGATTAAATGCTTGTCTGTTCAGCCTGGCCTTAAAAACAGAAGCAACAATTTAAATTGCAGAAATAAGTGGCAAGACTGTACCTATGGGGATATTCAAGAAATACATTTTTTCTCAAAAGTATAAAATCCCCCCGTTAAACCATGCAGGTTTGGAGACTCGACTGCACATTGTTGTGCAATTTCCCTTGGTGTTCAGGGTCCATCTGTGCTTTGTTCTCTGGGTGAGATAATTCATATTCTTCTCCAAAACCTCCTCGACTTGCTCCACTCCCTCACAGTGTTGTTGCTTGCAGCCATGGAATACAGATGATTGTTTTTATTGGGCAGTGAAAACTTATACTGTCTTATAAACAGCCGCAGACTGAAACTGGCTGAAAAGCAGCATTTCTGCAGCTGGAAAACGTGGTTCTTGTTTTAATTTCCACAACAAACTGAAAATAGTAAGGATAATTTAATGTTGACAATTCTAATAAATACTTTTCACAACACTGTATGTTTCTCGGGTTTTATGCTTCTTTAGAAAGCTTATGTGAGTGAGCACTGAGAATGGGCTGGAAAAGCCCTGAGCACTCCCATGGCCTTCAGTGACCTGGTGTGGGGTGAGGTACACAACTACAAGCACATGAGGCTCTGTGGGGTGGCCTTGGACACAGCAGCTTAGATGGAGCTGGGATGGCAGGGCTCCCTCCAGAGCTCTCATGTCCCACTCACACTATTCCCCCCTTTAACCACATTATTTTGGGGGCAGGTGGTGACAATTTCACAGCTGAAGATGTTGCTGCATATTCGGAAATATGGCCGAGATAAAAACTGTCACATAGTGCAGGAAGCACCCGGGAGAGACTGCGGATCCCTCTGAGATCCATCCCCATCTCAGCAACAGTGACTCCCAAGTGACTTGAAAGGCAACAGGGGGACTGCGAAAAGCCCTCAGAGAGAATCAGAGCAGCATGAGCTATTTACATTAAACCTACATTTCCACATAAAAAGGGGCTTATTCTCAATATTAAAAGAAATGGGTTATGTTAAGAATCTGTTGTCGAAGCAGGCAGGGAAGAAAAAATAAAAAGAGGGTTTTGTGAGCTCCATCATTCCTGTGAAAACTGGCGGCTCTGCAGCAGCAGCTGATGAGCTTATGGAGCAGGAAGGGAGAGCCAGGCTGTGAAACTCGATGTGCAAATGAGCTTCTTGCAGCACTTGTCTCTGCGCCTGTCATTTGCACCAGTGTCCCTGTCTGTTATAATCCTCCCAGTTCATTTGGCTAAACATGACTGACATGCCAGGGACAGCAGCCAAAAAAAATGTTGCCTGTAAACATGCTGGCTGTTAACTGTTGAATGTAAGGTCTGTCATACTGAACAGCCATCCGTCAGGAGCACCGACTGGCCTTTTCCTGCCATGGGAAAGGTGGGTTGGGTTCAAGTGTCTGAATTCTTCTGGGTAGACAGCAGGAGGAGAATCCACTTCCCAATAACCAGGACCAGGAGCCTTGCTCCCAGCTGCATGCTTCTGGCTGCCTCCTCTGCCTCCTCGGCAGGAAGAGTTAGTCTTGTGATGAAGATTTGAAGAAAAAATGTTTAGCTGCTGTCCCCTTCCATCGCATGGTGTTGTTGTGCCAGCTCAGGTAATGTTGGTGAACATTGAGGCTGGATGGGGCTCTGAGTAACCTGGTCTAAGGAAGGTGTCCCTGCCCGTGGCAGGGAGTTAGAACTGGATGATCTTTAAGGTCTCTTCTAAGCCAAACCACTCAGTGATTCCGTGATTCTATGAACTGCCAGTTTTGGGCTCCCAGAGGCACTGTCTCCTGGGAAATTCTCTGGGAGTCAGTATTCCATCTAGAGCTGAATATTCACAAGGATCTGCAGCCCTCTGATGCAGCTGCCCTTAGCACTGCTGACCTGAGGACCTTTGCACCACTCACATGAAATAAACCCCTCATTTCCATCACAGAGGAGTGCTCACATCAGGAGCTGGTGAGCCTTGACACAGAAATCACAGGGAATTTACGGTACATAATGAAACTTTATGCTTGCCATGTGAGAAATCTCTTTGAGTCTTATTTTGGATTTCTTGCAAGTGTTTTATCAAGGACCAAATGTGGAAAGGCAGTATCTGAAGAAATTAATTAACACAACTGAGCTGTACGTGGGCTTTGTGAGAAAGAGCAACAAAGAGGAAACCTGTGACATTCGTTAATGACAAATCATAAGGAACACTGGAGAACAGTGAGTGCAGAGAACCCAGCCCAGGCTGGGGGTGTTGCAGTACCTGTCTGAGGGGCTGTTTGGCACTGGGCTTCCTGTGATGGGTACAGCTGGAGACCCTGGACCTCTGCCAGGACTATTCCCCAAACCCTTGCCTGGAGCCCTGCTGCTCGCGGTCTTGTCCCCCTGCTATTGATGCACTTCTTGTAGAAATCTCTAGTGTTTACCTGGCAAATCCTTCCCAAGGCACCTCCAAACATTGCCCAGTGAATTCCACCTGCCCCAGGTCTCCTGCCCTCTCTCAGCCCCTCTTGCTCCAGGCATATTGATTTTGAAAGTGTTTCACAAACCACAAGTAAATCTCTCGCAGCACAAAGTATCTCACTGGGTCCAAATGCTTACTTTTGCTCCAGGAGACTGATTACATGGATTTTAATGATTTACTGGCAACTTGGCCTGGCTGTTAAAAAGCATCAGCTACAGAGACCTTTTCCTGGCTCGATTTGACGGCTGCAGTGACTGTAGCCGTGGGAACAGGCGCTCCCGCCCCTCCGCTTCCCGCTTTGTCACGTCGCTTTGCTACAGGCTTTAATTAGGGTTTAATTAGGGTTTAATTCCCATCGAGCTCCCCGGCCGGGGCAGCAGCTCAGGCTCAGCCGCCGCCCGACGCTGGGGGTCAGTGTGAGACCGGCGGTGTGGCCGCGCCGTTCGTGGACTCGGGGACACGGGGGACACTGGGGACACGCAGCATGGGCGACACGGGGAGATTCGGGGGGACGTGGCAAGATAAAGGACACGGGAGGGACAAGGAATTCTCTCTGGTTCTCGTGGGAGAGGCTCAGCCTTCACCGAGCCTGTCTGCCCTCCTGCCAGGAGCCCAAATCAGGGCGACACAGCATGGCTGGGGTTGGAGGGATGTTAAAGCTTGTCCCGTTCCGACCCCTTCCATGGGCAGGGACACCTTCCACTAGACCACCATACTCCAAGCCTTGTCCAACCTGGCCTTGGACACTTCCAAGGCTGTGGCAGCCACAGCTTCTCTAGGAACCCTGTGCCAGGACTTCACTACCCTCCTAGGGAAGAATTTCTCCGTAAAATCTAATCTATATCTCCCCTCTTTTAGATTAAAGTCATGCCCCCTTTTCCTGTCACTCCATGCCCTTGTCCATTGTCCTCTCCAGCTCTCCTGGAGCCACTTTAAGCTGGGATTCTAAGGTCTCCCCAGAACCTCCAGTTCTCCCAGCCTGTCTCCATGGGACAGATGCTCAGATTTTGCCTGGTTGCTTTGCTGGGCACCCCAGGGAGCAGGGGCAGTTGTGTTCTGCAGCTCTGAGTGTGCTGCTTCCAGCTGGCACAGGGGCTCTCAGGAACAAATGGCTTCTCCCTGTTTCCTCCAGCCTCCCCTGCTTGCAGGTAGCTGAGCTTGGTCCTGGCATTGCCACCCTGCCCAGCTGTCAGAGAGACAGGCTGGGAACACCACACTCAGCAAGGCTGAACTTCATCCAAAAGCTGAGCCCAGGCTGCTCTCAGCATAATTTGCTTAGTTAGATTTAAAATAATAATATTTTTAAAATGCCCTTCCTCTGTCCTACATGCCAGTGAACATCAGGCTCACCGAGCCCCAGCCTGATTTTCCACCAGTGACAGGTAACATTTTGGTGAGTGTTGTACATTATTTAACATCATATCTTTGGGGAGATAAAAATTCTTTGAGTGAATGCAAGTGTCTTTTCTACACACCTGACAAGGATGGAAGTGGCTGTTTTACACAAGGCTCATTAAATATAAACCCACTATGTTGATTTCAGGATCTTAAATTACTTAAGCCAATGTAATAGGATAAATATTTGATGGTGAATTTTATTAAATTTCCACCACTATTATGTTACTGCTAAAAATATAAAGATTTCTTTAAAGCCTGCTTGGTGGTCTCCAAAGGCAGATGATTGGAAATCTGACTCAAAACCTGCCTGCAGGAATTGCTTTGGGGATGGGAATGAATTATCTTCTTCCCTCTGTCCTCTGCAGGTAAACCAGCAGATTTTTCCTGCTCCGATCAGGATTAGTCAGTCCCTGAAAATAGCGACAGTAGCCCAGGCCAGGCCCAGAGCTGTGGAAGGGCACACAGCTGAGGCTGTGCCCAGCAAGGGTGTTTTTGCAAAGGATGACCCTTGGGAGCAGCGTGGGAGGGCAGGGAGTGCCCCACAGGAGAGTGACTGTGGGGTGGCTGCTTGCAGATGTTCATCAGGTTTGATCTCAGGATCATGTTTGTCTCCTCTCCCAGCTTCTGCACTTTGCAGCTCTGCTGGGAAGGCAGAACGGAACAGAAATATCATGGTGTGGTGGGAAATCACCCGAGAAATGAGCACCTGCGCAAGCTGTGCGTGTGCCCCAAATTTGGAGGGGCCGGGGCACTGTCCCCGCAGAGCTGGGGGTGTGGTGTGGGCTGGGGTCACCTCAGAGAGCACTCACAGTCGCTCTGCCAGCCATGCAGAAAGAGAAATCCACCGAGGGACTGAAAGGAGGACATCACCAGGATGTTTTTAAACTCTGATTTGACAAAATCCTACCTGATTTTCTCTCATTAGCAATTGCTTCTGAACACGGCTTGCGGTGAGACCTACCTTTCAGCAGAGCTGTGCCCCGCACCAGAGACCCATCCGACAGTGCTGCCCCATGAATCAGTAGCACATCTCGAGTCAGAGCGCAGCAAGTTGTGCAGTCCTGAGTCTATAAATATTTCTGTTTGCCTTTGAAAGGATTGCTGCACAGTGGCACTTTCTCTCCCTGCCACATAATTAACTCTTGCTCACTTTCTGTCACTTGTCTTGCAATAATTCAATATATGTAAAGTTTAAAACTCCTCAACAATCTAATTCTTGGCATTTACGTGCTGCCAATTTCTGGGCAGAGGAAATCTCCCAGGACAGAGCTGGTCCAAGCAAAGGCTTACGCCCATGGATGAGCACCTGAGATGGAGAAGCTGGGCCAGGTGGCATTTTCTTAGCAGAGCAAGAAGCCATCAGCATATTCCTGAAGAGGTGTCTCTTTCCCTCATATCCTACAGGAGAGGGAGTTTAAGCCACTCCAGGGATCTCATCACAGTTCAGTAGCTCCCTGAATTAAAAAAGGATAATTACAGCTGAAACACCCTGGAGCAGGGCTATGGAACAGGCTATTGAGGTCAGTCTCTTGTCCACTCTCAAAACTTCTTTCAGAACCAGAGCAAACTCTGTGCCAAAACATCCCCACTTGGATTTATTTCTTTTTGCCACTGGTTCCCAGTGCCAGAGGTTATGTGTAAAGAGCTGTAACTGTACCTTGGAGAGGACCTTCTACCAGTGGGGATCCTCAGACAGCATCTATCTTCAAAAGAGCAGGAAAAAACAATCAGAGGAGACATGTTCTGTTCATGCAACAGCAAGCAATATTGTTCCATTGGTAGGAATCACACTAGGACAGCGGCTCCAGTGGCCCGGAGCGCTGCGCTCTTATGCATTCCTTCTGACTGGGGACTGCAGTGCAACAGGAGCGATTCTGTAATCAGCCCTGAGAGGGTCTGGTAATGAACCCACATCCTCATTACAATCTGCTTAAGTATTTCCTACATCAGGTATTGCCTCCATCAAGCATCGCTGCTGATCTCCTGTGTCCCGACTCTTTTGAAGCAGGTTTTCCAGGAGCAGCTCCATTACACGATGCCACAGCTCTGAGTCATCTCCCACCTCTCCACAGGGCTGACTGCGTGCCTTTGTCATCTGCACTGCTCGCATCCTGCACAGAAGATGTCACACAACTGTCCAGACACTGTCCCAGTGTGTAATAGCTGCTCTTCAGAGACAGATTAATCATGTAAGCAGAGAAAGACTTCAGCTGGGCACTCCTGCTCAAGCAGCGCATTTCTAGGGCTCTTTTCTGCATGCACTGATAGTGCTTAATGCTTAACACAGAATTAAAAACCGCCCAGGAAGAGGGTTTAGGGCTCGGAGCATTCTAATAATGCTGTCACAGAGGCAGAAACTTGACTGCCACATCTTCCTGTCTCTTTCTGTACTTCTTCCCAGGGCAGAGGGGTAACTGGTGTAATACCAATCCTCCCAGGTTCCAGAAGTGCCTTGGTTTCTTCTTACCTTTGTCATGGATCTTTTGCTTCACTACATGACCCTTGCTGGTTATCCTTTTCAGCTAAAAATACCTACTCCTCACATGTCCGTCTGGTGGGCAGGAGCTGCCGCTGGAGTGCCGGGGATGTTGTTTTGACACTTTGATTTGATGCGAGGACACACGAATAGAAAGCCACCAGTGAATAGAAGAATAAATCTATATGTTCCTTGCTGTCACTTCAACTAGAAAGCAAAGCTGGCAGCTCTTGCTCTTCAGGGAATCTGAGATTATTTGGACAAAGGTTTCCCCGTGGGTGGCACACTCGCAGGAACAAAGGAGCAGGGTTCACAGGAGGAACAAGTGTCCTGCAGCCAGTGCGATCAAAAGCAAGCCCCGGAACCGTGTGTACACGAGGTTGGACAGGAGAGATTGAACAACAATCAGGTGCACAAGAAACCCATTCAGAGAGAAGGTTCTGAGGGAATTGAAACAAGCGTTGGCCCTGCTTCATCTGCAGACAAAAGCACTGTTTAAGGAGAAACTGCTATATTGTGTGGCTGTGCTTTTGTTATTCTGTTTAATAGGAGAAGAAGTAAACCAAGTTCCTAGGCAGTGCCCAGGGTAACTTACCTGTGCATGACTGGCACTGTTTCCATGCCCATCCACATGCCAAGGTTTGTCATTGCTTGTGTAGGTCCTGCCAAAACCCAGCCACGTCACCAGAGGCTTCTGGTCCTGTGCTTAACTTGGTGCATTTTGGTATCAGAAGTGTTTCAGGATAGATTTTAACGGGGAGAGAGACAGAAAGCCCTAACCCCTGCTCTGACCAGCTTGGAGAATCCTGCACTGCTACAGGGGCCAGAGACAGCAACACTGTCAACTGTGAACCTCCTGTCCCACCTCCCAGACCCCCTGTCCCACCTCCCAGACCTCCTGTCCTACCTGAAGACCTCCTGTCCCATCTCCAAAACCTCCTGTCCCACCTCCCAAACCTCCTATCCCACCTCCCAGACCTCCTGAGCACCTGCAGACTGCTTGCCCCACCTCCCAAACCTCCTGTCCCTTGTCCCAGACCTCCTGTCCCACCTGCAAACCTCCTGTCCCATTTCCAAAACCTCCTGTCCCACCTCCCAGACGTCCTGTCCCACCTGCAGACTGCCCATTCCACCTTCCAGACACTGTCAGGCTTTTCTTCACCAGCATCAGAGCCAGCAGGGATGCCCTGGCCCTGGAAGTGAGCCCAGCCCTGTGCCAGCAGGCATCCATGGCAGGGTCATCCTCTCTGAAATGGATTTCTTCCAGGGAGGGAAAGCAGTGCAGTGCCCCTTGTTGCTCACACATAGCTGAACACCAGCTTCTCCTCCCTTCTAAGCTCTCCAGAGACAAACTGCTCTGGCCAAGAAGTCAGCAGGCTGAAGCAGCTCCTGGATCACGCTGTTCCCTGGGGACAGCATTGTTTTTACCACTGCTGACGTTCCTGCTGTGTTGCCAAGGTCGAGCTTTCCCTCGCTCCATGTGCAGCTTCCCCGCACTTGACCCGCGGCGATCTCTGCATTTGCAGCTCCGCAGATCTCAGGGCTTTGTGCTTTTGGTCACACTCCTGCACGGGGAACAGGCACATGCCTCGGTTTTGTCTCCATGCTCAGTAACCACGGGAGGAATAAACCCTTAAGGAATGCCTAGGTTGCATCTTTGGGCAGCGGAACTGTACAGGTGTGCACTTCCATAAGTACTGCAGACAGGAGTTTATTAGATTCCACTAGCATGGCAACTGCTGCATTACAGATGCCGGAGACTTTGGAAGGAAGCCAACCACCAGTTTCTCAAGGAATATTTTATCACCATTGGGCTGTGCTGAGTGAGGATTCTTCTCCTCAAAGCAGGGAGAGCTGGGCGGGAGGAGGAGAGGGGCCACCACAGTCAAGTTGAAGCAATTCTTTCTTCTGTAGTTTAATCCTCTTCCCTCCCCTTGATACGCAGTTTATTTAATTGCAGAGACAAGATGCATTGCTTTCCTGAGGGATTGTGGGAGAATATTTGTAATCCAAGGGCTGTAATTGAACTCGGTAATAATAATTATACTTCTCTTCATTAATATGTCTTAAAGCTCATTACAAACTATTTTCGTTTCAGCATCTTTGCCAAATCCCTACCGGGTTAGAGATAACTTCTTACTCCAGTAGAGCAGCAACTTTACGGACTCTCGCAGGGCAGCAGCAACAGCCAAGCCCCTGAGCTCACTTTTGAGACCAGAGAAGTGTGATCCCAAGGGATATGACCAACTGACCAACACAGTACAGCTGGTCAGGGGCTGGCCTAGGATGGGGAATCCCCAGGCTTGCTGCCATTCAGCCTGCAGCAGTTTTACTGCTCCCTACTGGGGATGGAGCAGCTCTCCTCTGACGAAAGGCTGAGTGTGTTGGGATTGTTCAGCCTGGAAAAGAAAAGGCTTTGGGATGACCTAATTGTGGCCTTCCAGTACCTGAAGGGAGCTGACAAGAAAGATGGAGAGAGATTATTTACAAGGGCCTGGAGTGACAGGGAAAGCGGGGAATGTCTTCACGTTGATAGAGAGCAGAGTTAGATGGGATAATAGGAAAAAATTCTTCCCTGGGAGGGTGGTGAGGCCCTGGCACAGGGTGCCCAGAGAAGCTGTGGCTGCCCCTGAATCCCTGGAATTGTCCAAGGCCATTTTGGACAGGGCTTTGAGCAATGTGGTCTTAGGGGAAGGTGTCCCTGCCCACATCAGGGTGCTGGAACAAGATGAGCTTCCAACTCAAACCATCCTGGGATTTTGTGATTTGTCTGAACTGGGGTCAGTTGGGCTCTGAGAATAATGTTCCAAGCTCAGTAGTCTGTCATGACACGAAAAACCCTGCTTGATTCTGCCTGTCCAGAGAAGGGGAGCCATGAGGATTTCCTGAGCTGTTCTGCCTGGCTGGAGTGCCTGCGGAGCTTTGCCCACCACGGGGATCCAGCTGTGCTCTGACAGGCAGTGCCTGACACGGGGTGCCTGTGTTGTTGTATGCCCCGAGGAGTGGCTCTAAAAGCAGATGCTTTTCAGTACAAGAATGTCTATTCCAAATCACAAGTCTGCAATTAAAATGAAAAATTCAAACTCATTTTACTTAGACAAGAGGGACACAGTGCATTAAGATGTGTTCCAAACTCTCAAATCTCATTATCACTGAAGTGAGGTCCCAGTGCAAATCCCAGTGTGCAGAGGGCAAAATGCTCCCTAGGTTTAAGATCACATTCTGCCCCTCTCCAAGGAGGAGATGTGGCTCTTTCAGGAATGCTGCTCGTTCAATATTTAAGCTCAGTCTGTGCGACATGCGAGGTACCTTAGCATTCATTATCCTGTTTGTGCCAGCATCTCTGCCGAGTCCCCGGTGCACTGGGGAGAACCATTTTCTTGCTACTGCAGCACACACTAAGGTGTGCTGTGGCAATTACAGGGGAATATAAATTTTCAGCTCTCCTGAAATCGCAGCACTCCTATTAAAGCAGCCCACTGGCTATGTGCTAAATTTGCCCAGACAGTGGCAGGGCCAGACAATGATGGCCTGTGGAGATCCTCTGGAATAGGCCATGTGCTGCTGGGTTGGCTGTGGATGAAATGCACTCCTCTGTTACTGGTTCTCCAGCTCAGAGCAGTTCCAAGAGAAAAAAAAAAAAAATGAAAAAGGAGCAGAACAAGCGACAGCAGCACAATAGGCTTTCTTTGAAGCAATTCTTCCAGGTATGTGAGCACTTGCTCCCTGGATCTGCAAGTATTTGTCAAATAAATTCAATTAATTTTCTCAAACAACCTTTTCTGCTTTTCATTGGCATCTCTCCCATCCAGCTCACCCATTGACATTTGAAGTTCCCATTTCCCAGAGCCACAATAGCCAGGAGGAGCAGAGCTGCAGTGTCCCAGGGGGCTGCTGGTCTCCCAGCTGGGCACAGCAGGGGACAGTTCTGCCACTTTTGCTCTGCAGAACCCTCACTCTGTGAGCAAGGAAAGCTCTGAGCTGGATCATCAGCTCCAGGTGGAATTTACAGAGACAGAAAAAAACAGATGACAACAGAGGAGTTTGGAGGTTTGAATGGCAGGCACAGACACCTGGAGAATCCTTGCCGTGTCCTGCCTTGGAGCAGAACAGAGCAGAGGTCATGTCCATACTGTCCTGGCTGGGGGGAGGACTGTCCCCTCCTCCCCATCACCCTCTGGCTGCATGTCCCTGTCCCACAGGGAATGTCATAGAACCCCAGCAGCTGCCAGCATGGCTGAGGGCAACAGAGCACAGAGCAGCAACTTGGAGATCATCTCTGCCTGTCTCAAAGCTGCCTCTGTGCTGTGAGAGCAGCTCCATGTGGGAGCCAGACAGCTGGGATCAGACAGGCACCGCACCGCCAGGCTTGTCAGCTCCTGCCGAGGGATGCGGGGGAGCACACGCTGCACGCCTCCGCTCCCGCTGGAGAATCCTCCTCTGCGGCTGGAACAGTGCAAGGGCTCATCTGAGGGACACTCACCCTCCTCCACCTCCCCTGTCCCTGACGGGAGGGACGGTGGAAGCTCTCACAGAATGGCTTCACTCACAACATTCCTGTTCCCATGTTGCAGATCACGGGGGAAGCCTTTTGTGTCACCCTAAGTTATAAGGAATTCAGGAAGCCCATGGCAGATTTTCTCAAGGCATGGGCTCAAGAACCTTCACATTCCCACATCTTCCTCCTAAGCCCTTTGCTTCTGAGAAGATTTTTGCTTCTGAGTTTCTCATCTGCTTCCAAAACATGACACATCCCTTAAACTGACTTGAATGTAAACGATGCAAATGCAGGGAGAAGGTAATTAGTCTCTGGAGGCTACAACTGGGTTTTAAGCAACGAAATCATTGGAGATGGGTTCTATTTCACCTCACTGAGAAAGGAAGAAATCCCTCAAGAGTTGGTTTGGGGAGGGGTGGGTTGCAACCCATCACTGCTGAAAGCTGCCACCCTTCTCTTTCAAGAACTGCCTTTGATTTAACCTGCCTGTAAGGCTTCGTTCCCCAAAGCAGGGCAGGAGGAGGCTCAGACAGCAGCCCCCAGTGACACACACTGTTCCCATCTCCATCTGCTCAGCCCATGCAAACACACCACCCCTATAAACCCCCAAATGCTCATCCCCTGTGCCCTGAAATTCACCCCGTGGGTTCTGCCTCCCTGCAGCACCAGCTTGCCAAAACCCACTCCTACTCTTGGCCATGGAGGCCTGAAAGTCATTCCTACCCTGGCCCGGGAGCTGCAGCTGTGATCAACTCGCTGGGCTCATATGTTCCAAATCACCCTAATGGCACTTCAGAAATGCAAATAAAAGTGAGATTATGATATTTTACGTAAATAAGCAATGTGGCAATCCCAGCCTGGCTTGGCCTGCCAGGCAAATTCACTGGAGAGATACTAACATTGAAATATGTGAGCGTGTTTGCATGGAACATTTATTGTATAACTCTGGGCTCCAATAAAGCCTGGTATAAATTATTCATTTTGGAATCGAGATGAAATGCCAAAACCCACCCACCAAGGGACTGCTTTTATTACTACCAGAGATGTAGTCTTAGTTAGCAGCTAAGCTGTTAACACAGCTCACAAGGTAATTCCAAATGGGGAATAACCCATTGCCTTCGTGCCCCGTGCTGAGGGCAGCGGCTGGGACGCGCACACCCACACACGCTGCTTTAGGGGGAAAAACCGCGTCCTGAAGAGTGTAAACTCCTTCCCGCTGTGCTCATCTGGGAAGCTGCGAGGGCAAGGAATTGTTTGTAGAGGAAACCAGAGCTCGCACAAGAGCCCCGGCGCGCTCAGAGCTGTGGCCGTGAGCGGCAGCATCGCTGCGAGCTGGGCTGCGGGAGCCTCTGGAGCGCAGCCCCCGCGGGAGTGCCCACGGAGCACGGCTGGCACCGCGGGCTGTCTCGGGGCAGGAGAGTGTGACTGTCGGGCACACGCAGCGCCAGCACCTCCTGTACCAGGACGCAAAATCCCGGGTAGCAGTTGCCATGGCAACTCCTCTTCTTAAACACTGCTGTTAAAAACTGTTGCATCGAGGCCTCCGCGAGCATCGTGAGCCCCCTGCGAGCTTCATCACGGGGGCTGCAGTAATGACAGGACCCTGCTCCTGCTCCTGCTCCTGCTCCTGCTCCTGCTCCTGCTCCTGCTCCTGCTCCTGCTCCTGCTCCTGCTTCTGCCCTGCTGCCTGGCCTTGTGCTGCTCCCTGCCTGGCACACCATTCCGAGGTATCACCACAGGTCGCTGTTCTATCTGGAGCTGAAGGCTGACATTAAGGAGCCAGTTGCCAATTTGCTGGCGAAAATCACTTTTTTCCATCTGCAATACGTGCCAAGGTCCCCAGGTGTAGTTGCAATTACTCTTCCACTCACCCCTTCCTCCCACCTTTTGCCTCCCCCTCTGCAGTTGCCAGGAGGCAAAATAAAGTGATGGATCATGGATGAGAGTTTGGGAACTGCCTATTTCCCTGATTTGGATGGGAGGGGAGGACTGCAGGGATTTTTTTTGAGCTGCATGTAGCCTGCCCAGCCTCACCTCCAGCCCCCTCAGGTGGGTGACAGGAGTCTCCTTCAGCATCCATACAGCCAGTATTTCGCCTTTCTCTTCCAGCTGGGACAAGGACTCAATGGTCTTGGAGGCTTTTTCCAAAATAAATCATTCTGTGAGTCTGTGATTCAGCACTGACCATACTGACAGCACTGGACATCCCATCCAGGGATTCAGAAACCCATGAGTGCAATTGCAGTCCCAAGACACCCAGCCCTTCTGGCACATGACATTCTGGGAGCACATCTGGGGATAACAGCAGCAGCAGCAGCTCAGCTCTTTGCACAGTCCCAGACATCCAGAGTCCCAGGCATCCCATGCAGCCACAATGAGTTCTCCTTCCCTAATGTAACTTTTTTTATATCAGCAGCTGTCTCAGCCTCCAGCAGGGTTTTATGGATCATAAGAAAGGCTAAGTGGAAGTTTTCCCTTTTTTATATTTTTTTGGAAGCAGATCAAACACTCCACATTGAACAGCTTGGTGTGGTCTGGAGCAGGGAGCAGTGACAGGTGGAGGGGAGCTGCTGGTTCCCTGGGAAGGGACATGTGTCCCACAGCTGTGCCGTGGCCCTGCACCACCCTCCAATGACACCACTTTTGGCCCCAGAGCAGGGATGGGAGATGGGAGATGGGAGCCAGAAGGGTAACAGTAACACGGTGATCTTGTGCACCAGCCTGCTCCTGGATTGTTTTGGCTGCAGGGTGGGGAATACTCTCACTGCAGGGAATGCTAATAAGGGTTTTTGTGTGTGAGAGAGAAATAGAGGTGAAACCACCTATCACAACTGTGAATAATGGAATTAGGAGAGTAATAATTACCCATGCATGAGATTCCAGGCAGAACAGTCATCACAAGTGCCGTATCACTGACTGTCTGGGTCTCCACAGACATCTCCCACTCCTCGGTTTGTATCACACTGCACAGCTCTGGGCAGCTCTGATGCTCCACCACAACTGCCAGCCCTGGGACCAGAGCTGTCAGGACCAGGGGAGCCCTGGGATGGGAGAGCATTTTCTTGCTTAGGGAAGCAGCCAAGTGATTTCTTTCCCTCGTAACCCCACGTTCAGAAGGTGAAGACAAACACATGCTTATCTGTGGTTGGACCTCAGTAGTGGAAGTCTCCATGGATGGGTTAGGAAATATGCCCTGGGAGTGGAGCCCAGGCATTGGGACTTTAAACAAAACTTCATTCTGGATAAGTCTGGAAAATGCATCTTGGGCTTCAGAGGCCAAGTGGTGACATTTCATTGTGCAGGAGAGATGAGACAGTTCCAGATTGTGACATCTTTAGCAGGAATTTTATCTCCTCACCCACAGTGGTGTGATTTGGGAGGCTCTGTGTTTTGGCAAGGAGATGATCAAGTGGCTCTGAGGACCTGGAGCCAGCGGTGTCACAGCCTCTTCACTAAGTTGGTGTTTAAAGCCTGTGCTGGAACACTCATTGCACAAGTTCCCAAGGCTGTTTCTCAGTGTCAGCTGGTGCTTGCAGGGAGGAGCCGGCCAGATTTTGGCTGCCAACAGGGCTGGGGCTGCTGCCCACCTCCCTGGGTGTGCAGGGGGAAGGAAAATGGGATCAGGACCTGCCCCTTCCTTTGGAGATGGGCAATCATGTGCAGGAGCAGGGGGCTGAGCTGTGCCCCCCAGTTCGTGGAGTGCATCTATCTGATCTTAGTCGGGGTCTCATTGCACCACTCAGTGCTATGTGGGGGAGTTTGCCATGGCTTCCCAGATGGATCATGCCTGGCAAGTGCAGCTCAGAGGGGCCATGTGCCAGACCCCTTCCCACCTGCCCCAGCCACTGGAGGAGAGTCTCATCCTGTGCCAGCATCTTCCCACACAGCATCGTGTGGCACACTGAGGAGACTCACCCTGAAGAAATCCAAACAATGAGAAAAGTGTCAATAAACATATATTTTTTACAGTCCATTATCTTACTCTTGCCAGCTTTTAGCCTGTTCTTGCACCAAGCCATTAAATCCCCTCCATGAGGGCAACGTGCCATTTGTGTAACACAGTGTAATGGGACCATTAATGCCTCCCCTCCCCAACACAGCAATACTCCAGGAGAGGCATTAATAGCCACATTCAGAAAACCAATCCCTCAGTTTCAGGTTATTTTCCCTTAATGCAATGATATTGCCAAAATCCCCCCTAAAATTAGCCCAGGTGATTTTAACAAAACCAATAAAGCATATTAATTAATAATCCCCATGTTGAACACATGAATACAAACAGGTCGTGCTAGCTGTCTATGAGCTCTTTCAGGAGTAGAAGGGCTTGTGTTTTCTTGACAATGGTCACCAGAGGACAGGAATAATTTGCAGTTGAGTGGCTCAATGGAGTCACAGCTGACTTGCCCTGAGAGCGGGACCCCATTTGTTGCTGTGAGACTGGCGCTGCGCTCTGTGTTCACTGGTATTTCCATTTACTGCCCTTCTGTGGTCTATTTTTGAAAAATAATTAAACAGCATTTCCAGTTCAATACTGTTTGGCTCTATTAGTGATACGACCTAAGGTGCAGAATTAAAATAACAAAGGCAAGCAGTACTGTCTTCCTGAAGCCAGCAGCCCCTCTCCAGGATGCAGACCCATCCCGGGGCTCCCTACTGTCCCTGCTGAGGCCAGCTCACAGTGATGGAGACAGGGATGGGGATGGGCTGCTAGCAGAGCATCCTGGCGTGCCTGGCTCTGCCAGCTCAGCCCACAGCTCCCCTCAGTGCCCTCCGGGGTAGCCTTGTTCCCCAGCCCACAGCTCCACTTGGAGCACGGAGCTGAGCCATCCCTGCTCTTTTCCTGCTTCTGACGTAGTAGCTGAGGCTGCTGGCAGAGTTTGCCAGCCGAGGAGAACGTGAGAAACAGCGAGCTGTGATTATTATCCACCCCCTTCTGAAAGCCTTGTCATTAGCAGGGTGACATGGGGACAGCCACTGAGGTGCTGTGGGCTGTGAGCATGCAGAGAGAAGGGAGGACCATCCAAGGCCAAAAACAGCTTGGGGAAACCCTGTTTTGAGCATGTCTGGCTCTGGAAGTAGACCAGAGCACAGTGCAGCATGGGGCTGGAAGCAGAGTGAAGTGACCCAGACAATGTCCCTGAGAGCAGCGGGAGAAGCCTCCAGTGCCAGGCCTGGATACGCCAGCTCCAGCAGTGTGACCGTGGCACTAACTCACAGTTATAAATGTTTGGATGCTGCTGAGATATGTATAGACAGCAGCAATTAATCCCCTGCTTTGTTTGCTGACCTGCTGCATAGGAAGGGTCACACCCAATTCAGCTATTGAAATATGCTGTTATTGTTGGAGGCAGCGACTTCCCTTCATGTCTCTTGCCAGCTTTTAGATTTTATTCTTCTAAATCCTGGCACTGAAAAGCACCACCCCAGGCAGCACTGGAGGCTCACGCTGGTGGAGACGGGAGTGCCGGCAAGGAGCTCCCAGGGGATGTGTTCAGGACAGCCGTAGGAGCTGGCACTGCTTCCCTGCAAGCCCTGTGCCTGCAGCAGCCCTCTGCCAGCAAGAATCAACATTTCGTGGGCTTTACCCTCCTCCACCTTCTCCTCCTCCTTTTCCTTCTCCTCCTGTTCCTTCTCCTCCTCCTCCTCCTCCTCCACCCAGCCCCAGCTCCTGCTGAAGCAGCTGTGTCATGGACATGCCTGCCAGCAGGTAGGGCCCCCACCCCAGCAGGGGGACTCGGCCTCATCCTCACAGCTTTCCCTCTCACACATGCAATCCAAGGAGAAATGAGTGCTGAACTCACATCCTGGTCATGTCACCCGCCTGGCTGCTGCCCTCACGGTGCCAAATGTGTCCTGGGAGTACAAACCCATCCCATGTGACTGGTCCCAGCTCTGTTCTGGCTTTTCCTTCCAGCACTGTCCTTATGCATTTTCTGTCAGGAATTGATTCCTACTCTCCTTTCAGAAAAAGATCAAACAAGCCCTTATGTCTCCCTTGGCTGCTTCCTTTGCGGATTTTTAAGTCGTTACCCTGGGTTTGAAGTTTGATTAAAAGGGAAGCAAGGAGACCTGGTGTGCGGAGCCCAGGCTGGAACCATTGTGGGTTGGAAGCACAAAATCTGAGAGACTGCAACTCGCCTGGTACCAACACCTCCTGCCCCACACAGGGTCCTCCAGCCTGCTCAGCCCATTGTGCAGCTGCAGGGGAAATCAGAGCCTGTGGCCACCACTCTCTGCCCTGATATTTTAATTTTTCTGAACAGAACCCAGTCATTAGCACCTTTCATCTCCTGCCCAACACACCAGTGCAGCCATCCTCAAAAGGAGCCATTCAGGAGCACAGGCGATTCCACAGCCGTCTGCAGCTTGGGAACCATCTGCCTCCCGACTGCACAGCAGCAAGAGCTTTAGGTTAGATAACACCCGTGTGTTAAACCTTCATCCCTCACCGGCTGCTGATGCTTAAACAGCAAAGCTGAAATGCGCTGGAATTTACAGGATTATTATGTACATGTCGTCATCTCGAACAATGGACATGAATTTGTGACAGATGATGTGGGGACGAACTCAGAGCAGGAATTGTCTCCATGAAGACAATGCCCTTGATGGATAATAGCAGAGCCACCTCCAAACAATCGGGGGCTGATTTTTATTTTGGCTTGAACTCCGCTTTCTCAGCACAGGTGTCCAATTTGTCCCTGCCTGTATAAATCCCACCAGTTAAATGACTCAGCTGTTGGCACAAATCAACCCAGGAGATGTTTCCCTGGCTGGGTTTGTACCTCAGGAAGGCAGAAATACCATGCCTGTAAAAATCCAGTCAGCTCTGGTATCCTCATGCCCTAACGGAGATTTATTGGGATGAGTGAGGTTAAAGCAGTAATGGGTTTCTGACCCACAGGCTCAGGCTTCCCAGTGCTCCAAAGATCCATCTGATGCCCAAACCCTGCCCCAGGTACCAGTGCAGGCAGCGGCTGGGATTTATGGCTGGGGCTGGCAGTGGGTTAAGCACCATAATCTGAGCGAGCGTTTCTGTAACCTTCTGACAAGGGTAATAAACCGGAATGAGATGCGCATTGTTCCCAGGAATTTATCAAACTGAGATTGTCTTTCCCCTTTGGGAAAGGTTGCAGTGTGCCTCACTTTATGGAGAACAAAAGACCAAGGGCGGCTGCCCTGGGGTGTGAGTGAGTGTTTGTTTGGAAAACCTTTAGGTGAAAGGAAATTCATGGTAAAATGATGGCAAGTGAGCCTGCTCCCATCCCATTTTACCCTGGCAGCCTTATGATTTTCCACATACAGCAAGCATGGATTGCCCTCACTGGAGCAGGGCTGTTCTGGGCAGGTTGGTGTGGGCAAAGCAAGGTGAGGCCAACCCATGCAAGCCCACCCTTTCCTTGCAGAGAAAATCTCTGTAACGCAGTGTTTGTGTGTTGTGCTGCTCTCACAGAAGCTGTGATCAGCACCTGCTGCCTGACCATGTGCCAGGCAGCTCCCAAAGGTGTGAAAACTGAGAAAACTTGAAGAAACTTCAGAGCACCCAAAGGAATTTATTCTTTTTTCCTGGAGGAAGTTAACATGTGGGTGTTCCCACCTCATTGCTCCCTCTGTCTAGACTGAGGTTCCCAGGTCCACTCAGACTCCCAAATTCTCAAGATGCTTGCTGCCTTCTCCCACCCTCCCTGAGCTGCTGAAGTCCCATATGTCTCAGCAACTCAATCAGGAACTACAGCAGCCTTGGGCTGTGGGTCCTTGCAGAGATTCTGATCATTTCTCATTGTTTGAGGCTGAGAAGTAGAGCCTGGATTGTATAAAGTAATTAAATAAAGCCGTTGGTTCTCCCTCTGAAGTGGCTGTGCCAGCAGTTTCATTATGGTTTGTTCTCTTTGGAATGTGACCTGGACAGCTCTTATGCCACCCTAAGGTTTAACTTCAAGGATCTTAAAAGGAAATCAATTATTTTTAGAAATATAAATATTTTATGAAGCTGCTTCTTTTTGTAATGATGGAATAAAGAAAAATACATTTACTTGGCTCTTCAGTGACAGGTGGGAAATGCAGCAATCGCACCTTGGAGCCTGCAGTACCTGAGTCACCTACTCCAGGCATCTTAGCAAGGTGTCTGCAATGGAATATCCTCCATTAAATTATACATCTTGGAGCTGCCTGAGTGAGCAGGCTCTGATTGAAGTCTTCCATGCCCTGGCTCTGCCAGGGGAGAGTCAGTAGCCCCCTCCTGCCTCAGTGGTCCTGGTGCACAGGCAGGTGATGGCCTTGTCAAAAGTGGCCAAAAGCATTGGCACATCCTTGGCTGGTAGGTGATGGTGTGCTCCAGGGAGGGGAGCTGTGTCCCCTCAGCTCCAGACAGACTTTCTGTACCCCAGATGGTGTGCAAGGCTGTGGAGGTGCAAGTGGCAGCAGTGCCTCCAGTGCCTGGTGGGATACTACAGGAAAGACAGAGAGACACTATTTACAGGAGCCTGGAGTCACAGGAAAAGGGGGAATGGCTTCAAACCGAAGGAGGGAAAGAAATGGATGACATTCTTCCCTGTGAGGGTGGGGAGGCCCTGGCAGAGGTTGTGCAGAGAAGCTGTGACTGCCGCAGCCCTGGAAGTGTCCCAGGCCAGGTTGGACAAGGCTTGGAGCAACCTGGTTGAGGGGAAGGTATCCCTGCCTGTGTCAAGGGAGTGGATGATTTTAAGGTCCATTCCAACCCAAACCACTCTGGGATTTCATAATTCTATCAGAGGGAAGATCCAGGGATTCCTCATGGATGACATGAGGGCCACATGTGCACTTGAACTTCCAACCGGGGGAGACCCAGCCCTTGGGCGGGCTCCATGTGTAAGAGAGCACCCAGCCCTGCTCCCTCCCTTAGCCTGGGACCCCAGTGCGGCTGGAAAATGCAGGCATTTAAATCTTGAAATTGTTATTGTTTCTATCAAAGGAGTGAATTCCCAGCCGCTTCGGGTTGCTCTTACATAATTTAGGCCAATCAGCGCTTCCTCACGCAACATGCGCTTAACTTCGACGAGCCCTAAGGCAGTGCATTTATATTCTGTTCTGCTGCTGTGAAATGAATGGTGTGACGGTGACAAGAGGAAGAGGGAGCTTTAAAGACAGAGAAAAAGCCAAAGAGAAAGAAAGATAGTTGAAAGAAACAGAAAGACAGGGAGAGGAGAAGATACAGAACAGCAAAGTGGTTTATAATGGAAGGACTGTAATTTATTTTGACACTAATCATGTATTATTCATTCAGAACAAAAATAAACCTTATTAACCAGGAAAAACAGATCTCCCATCTCCAGCCCACGTTGTGACGAGCGAGTCGCGGCGGTGAGGATCCTGACAGCCGCCTGGCTCCTTGCCTCGTCCTGTGCTGCGTGTGCCGGTCCTCGGCGGCACCGCAGCGCCCGCGGGCACAGCACGAGGAGCTACTGCTCTCAGTACCCTGGAGAAGAGATGGCTTTGGCTGCCAGGAAGGCCACATAATGCACTTGCATTGTTTCTACCCACAGACATTGTCCCTTGTCTTCGAGGCGCTTGACATCCTTTCCAGGCTATAAATAGCCAGGTCACTGTGCGGCACTGCAGCGATGGGCCCGGCGGTGGCAGCGCTCGGAAGCCCAGAGGAAAATGAGTTTGTCCCGATGAGCCCGTGCTCAGCACAAGGGCATGGTCACAGCCGGTGGGAACACCGAGCTGGGCACGCTTCTGGCAGAGGGTGCCGAGGAGCTGGGACACGTCAGCACCACACATCAGCATCTGCTGCCAGCACCACCACAGCCCGTCCCACACAGACCAGGAGCTGTCCACAGCATCTCACATTTCTCTCTCTTCTCCACCCCGCTGCTACCAGTCACTGACCGTGCTGCCTACTCCCTTGCATCCCTGTTCACAGCACCACAAAAGCAGCTCATCCTCTCCCAGCCTCAAACCAACTTTCCCCAGCTGCTGGCAAGATTTAGGAAGGATTTCAAAGTGTTTTTACTGACTTATGAGGCTTTAAATAATATTGGACTCTGCATATCATTCAAATCTACTGTCTTTTAACACCCCCAAGCAGGTTTTAGGGGCTGAGCCTGGAGATGGATGGGGCTGTCCTCGCTGTCACTCAGCTACGGGTGCTTTTCTACCTCAGCATTTGTGTTCCAGGAGTTTTAAGACAGTCTTAATTCACACTTTGGAGCTTCTTTTTTTAACCTGAAAAGCAACCACATTTCAGCAGCACTTCCCTTTGCTGGTGTAAGAAGTGTCCTGGGCAGGGGAAGGGGTGCCACACCATAGCCAAGCATCCTGAGGTGCTGTTAGCACCCAGAGAATGTCAAGTCCCTCTGGGCTGGGTGAGCTTTATGCACCTGGTTCCCCCCTCTGCAAGAGTGGTGGGTCTGGGAATGACTCTCAAAGTGAGGTTTTTAAGGATAGGAACAGGAATGTTGCCTGTTGGTGACATGCTGAGGTCAGCCCTTTCTTGGTCACCAGCATCCTGCCCTTGCAGTGCCCATCCCAGCTCCTCTCCTGATGCTGCAGCCAGGTTTTGTGCTTACCCCTCATCTCCACACACTCTGGATCACCAGCTGAGTTTATTTACTCATTACAACACAGAAAAAATTAGAAGGTGCTCCCTGTGACCCCTTAACAGGAGTGAGGGTGGTGGGAGTTGATGGAGCTGAGGCTGGAGCAAGCAGGAAGCCACAGGACAATGGGCTTTGGAAAGCAGCAAATTGTAAACTGGGGTATTCAGTCTCTAGAAAGCTCAAGGCTTTAATTCTCTAGCCAGGCCTTCAGGGAAAAGAATTAGAACAACAATTATCAATTTGTTCTTTTTGTCCAAGGGCAAATTCAGCACTTAGAGGACAGAGTTGTGGCTGGCTTCTTTATCCCTGCTCTTTGTAATCCTGATTAGCAGAATGTACTTTAGTCTTTGAAATGAATGATTCTACCTCTCTGGCCAGCGGGCCTACTTCCTTGAAAAACATCCTACATCTTGGAAGCCTTGGGCCATGCTCTGGCTTTGTCTGTGTCAGCTGGCAAAGATGCCCAGAGGCTCCCCCCAGATTCGCCCTCCTTCATCTGGAAAAGCAGCTTTGCCTGGAGCCTGCTGTCACCTGACACTTGCCAGCAATGGATGGTGCTGTCTGTGGGATTTAGGGACTGGAGGGTGTCAGGAGCCAGAGCAGGGAAGCCCCCAGGCACCCACCCATCCACCCACCCACCCCTGCCTGCCCCTAAACCCCACCTTTCTCTGTGGGGTTCTCATCACAACCTGTTCCCTGCACTCCCTCTCATTATTGATTCCATTCCCTGTTAATAGCCCCTGTCATAAGCCACATCGACAATAATGAGGCATTTTATGGTGATCTATGGGAATTTCCAGAAACCACGTTCTTTATTTATTCAGCGGTGTAATGGTAATTCAATATTGTAGTGAGGCAAATTAAGGGTTTTTTTTTACTCCTGGGCTGAAAGATGTGACTTTCCAAAACAGAATTGCTCCTGAGCAGAGGGGTGACAGGAGTTCTGGCCATCCTGGCTTTAATTTACAGATAATGGACATTTTTTATAGTCGTTATTTGAATACATCAGTTCCCGTTTGACCTGGCTGAACAATTCTTGATGGGTCTTGAACCTCATTCATAAGGGTAGCTTATCCTTCAGCTCGAAGAGACAATGAAACATTAACAAGAAATATAAAATGTAATTTGGCCTCTTCACAACCAGAATAATTCCTGGTCAGGGCTGAGTGTGCAGGCAGGAGCACGGCAGGGAGCTGCTCTGCCCAGCATGGGGACATTGCTGGTGTCACCCAACCTGGCCCCTCCTGCCTTGGGCTGGTGTGCAGGCAGACACAGGCTCTGCTTGTTTCTTCCTTTGGGCTGTTTTTAGAAGTACAGGAAGGATGGTGAAGCCAAAGTCAGCATGGAAAGGCTCCTGGAATGAGCTACGTGATTAAGAATGCCCGATGTAATTCAGATTGATAACAGCATTAAAATCACAGGGTTTCCCTTCCGTAATCGAGTCACACCTACAGCATTGAAGGCAAAATTATGGTAATCACCACCAGTGCTGGGTGATGGATGCAAACTCCTGGTGACAATGCCAGTGCTTTGCTAATTTGGGATCCTGATTTCTGCTCCTGCTCTCCTTCTCATCCACTTCTGAGTGTCAGAGGAGAGTTCAGGCTGTGGCTCTGCCTTGGTAAGCTCCTGACTGCTCCCTGCTGCCCTTGTCCTTGTGAGCATCCCCAGCACTGCCAGCCCTTTCTCCCTGTCATTTCCTGAGATATTCCTTTCCTTGCTGGATCTTCAGGCACCTTCACATTGGCAGGTCCATGGCACCATGCAGAGGTCCGGCCTTGATGCAAAAACAACACCAGGACTGGAGCCTGCAGCCAGAGGGAACATGGTTCAGCCCCTTCACTGGGAACTGGGTGAGAAGCTGGAGCCAGAGTGAAGGACTCTCCCAAGGAGACATTCCTGAAGGATTCTCTCAAGAAGCTGCAGCAACTTGACCTCAGTTTTCCCTCCCCACCCTGTGATGCCTGGATATACAATGTGGACATTGTATATCAATACAAACACACAACGTCCTCTGGCCAGGGAACACAGCCCTAGCACTCTTTTATTTTGACATCTGATAACCTTGATAAATTCTCTTATTAAATTTAATATCTTTGATCAATCACAGTAAAACTTGAGGAGATGAATTATTAAAACTTAGAATCGCTTTCTAGGGTTTACGGCTATTGTACTACTTAAATTAAACATGTAGGTGCTGCTATTTAAAAGAAAAATATTCCCCTGTCCCTAAAGCCAGGTTTATCACCTCAGCTCAGCCAGAGATCTCTGATAAGCAATAACCACATCACTTTCCTTGCACACCCTAATTACACAGTGTCCTGTTTTCCTGAGCCATGAACAGCAGCCAGTGTCACCTGTGCAACGGTGACACCAGCTCAAGATGTTCTGAACCTTCCCCCATTTAATCCCCAGAGCTGAGGGCATCACCCCTTTGCTGCTGCAGCTACTCAGACCTAAGAGCTGCATGATCCTGAAGCCCACTGGATGTTCCCACTCCAGAGATAAGCACACTATCTCCATTTTCACCTATCCCAGGGCTCCTGAGACACACATCCTGCAGGAACTTGCCCAGTTCTGGACAGGGTCCGTGCTGACCAGACTGCTCCATGAATGGTAAAACATTGATGCATGAGTGACCTTTCTTCCGGGGGGTGCCGTGCACTGGCAAGGTCTGTGCATGTCAGAGGAAGGATAAGGAAAGATGCTTGTAGTCCAAGACCCTCAACTCCCTTGCCTGCCTTCCCCAGGTAATCCCTCCTCCTGCCAATAACCAAGGGCCATTTTTCAGAGCTGGTCTCGTTTGCTGGCTGCTCCACTCTCCAGCTCCCACTCTCCCTGCGTGGCTGGACAAGGTGTCATTACAGTGATTGAAACTCAGCTCAATTTCCTGCAGGGCCTGTCTGTGCTCCACACTGCTGTAATGCTCACACTTCCATTTCCCAGCTAAGTGCCCCCGTCTATTCTTGGCTGTTTTTCTAATTCAATAACATTCTATAATTTTTAAGCTTAATTGTACAGGATGTAATGAAAGCGGTGAACACATCAGCGCCAAAGGGGCAGGGACGGGGGATGGGATTTGGATGGGAAGGTGCCATGTGGCACCATCAGGATGTGACAGCACCTGCAGGGCTCTCCAGCATGGCCAAGGGAAACGCTGGATCCACAGGATCACAGCTTAAAACTTAACAGCTGAGCACCTGCAGAAAGGTTCAGGGCAGAGAAAGGAACTCCTCCACCCAGGAGACCTTGAAATAAGGTTTAATTTTTTCCAGACTTATTTCAGTGCCTGGAAATCCAGGACAAAAAGTTCTGGGGTTTGTGTGTGTGTGTGTGTGTGTGTGTGTGGGTGGGTATGTGGGTGTGGGGGGGTGTGTGTCTATGTCTGTGTCTGTGTGAAAAGACACAGAATGACATATATTGGGGTCAACAAGGGAAAAAAAGAAGTCAGGGATCTGATGGGAGGGGTGTGCAGTGGTCTCTAGTTGGTAAATGCCAGCTGTGATCTCCTGCTTTAACTGCAGCTGTGGTGAGCGAGTGACTGTGGCCATCACCAGTGACCTCCCAGACGTGGATTTGCTGCACCACACCAGCAGTGCTGGGGCTGCTGGGGCACCCAGACAGGCTTGGAAACATCAGGAGATGGGGCAAGGCCAGCGTGCCCCACAGCTCAGCTCTGTCCATGTCCATCCATCTGTTCACCCACCCATCCCACACCTGCACAAACCTCCCTCCTGAACTCGGGGAGCTCTAAGATCCCGCTTCTTAGGCTTGAAAGCTGACAGCTTTACATGTTTTTTTCCCCTCAAGATTGCAAGGGAAAACAATTAGAAGGGATAAAATCAAATGTTTTTTAAAAGAATGGGTTATTAGGCACACACAGTGCTGCCTTGTCGGGATGAGCTGCAAGGGACCAGCGGGGTTCGGGGTGGATTATGTGTTTAGAGGGATAAAGAGCAAATCCACAGCTACAGGTTTGCCTGAGGGAAAACCTGCAAGGGTATCGGTATGTGAGGGAAGAAGCTGAGGTCCAGGCAGGAATTCATAATTACCTGCTGCCTCCTTCCCTGTAACTTTGCTGCGCCATCAGTTACGGTTATTTTGGGAGAGAAGACACTGAGTTGGCCAGCATGCTCCTGCCTCAGCCACGCAGCAGAGAGGCCAGGCAGGCATATCTCAAGGTGGGAGAACTGTTTCCATCATCTTTTCAGCTCAGCAAATGTGGGCAGTGTCATGAGGAGTAATGACCAGCCCAACTGCCAGAGCAGGAGAGCAGCAAGCCACTGTGTTTCAGGTGACTTAATCAAGGTGAACTTCTACATTTCTCACCCACCACGAATTTTCTCTGTATGCTTAAAACCAGCTTTAACCACCAGGCTGCAGATATTTTCCTCCCACTGCTTCCTCTGTGTTGGTTCTTTCCATGACAGCGTGTCAGTGCCCCTGCTTGCAGCTGCTCAGCAGTGATGGACGAGTGAGCCTCCGGCTGCCGGCAGAGCTGCTCAGACAGACGAGCTCAGCACAGGCTTTCCTGTGGCACCAGCTATGCTGGAGCTCTGCTGGACACGGGAGCTGGACTTTCACATGCATATTTTGGTTAGGGCTGGCAGGGCATCCAGCTGTGCAGCACAGCTGACAAGGGCAGGGCTGCAGACAAGCGCTGCCACCAGCAGCAGCAGCAGCTCCTCCCCTGGGTTCTGACAATCCAGGAGACGCTCTTCTCCTCCTGGTCTGAGACCTCCCAGGTGTGACACGTGGGCCACAGCAAGGAGGCAGCCACAGTTGTGGCCAGCATCCCCCCTGAGAGTGCCCAGGTGCTCCTGATGGGTAGAGGCAGGGAGGGCAGGAGAGTCCTAGTCCTTGCCAAGGTCTGCCACATGCTCCCTAGGTGGCTTTGGCCCCCAAACCTCAGGTCACCTCCCAGGAGGTGGGATGGGACCAGCCAAGCCCCAGGAAATATTACTCTATATTGACTCCTCCATTCCTTTGGCACCTGGAATTAATTTTGTATTTGTTTGGACTGCGGTGGGTTTAACTTACAGGAAGAGCCAGCCCTTGCCAACGCTCAGCAGTTTAATAGCTAAAGCGTTTGATTAAAAAATTTAATAGCCCTGGAATGATGGAACAGGTTCTGTCCACAATGTATTAAGCTTCTGGCATTCAGATTTATACACAGTGTAAACTCCCTTTATATGAAAACATTTGTTTCCTTTCCTGCATCCACAGCAGAGCTGCCCCTTCTCCTGCTTCATTTTCAGCCACTTGTTTAATTGCACAGTTTTGGGAAGCTGCCACGTATGGGGAGGTGGATTCCAGCAGCCATGATTCGGAGGAGCAGAAGGAAACGCCAGTGCTGGCAGCTGCAGCCAGCCCAGTTGGTGCCTGTGTGCTGTGTGTGCTCCAAAGAACCCCCAAAAAAGCAGCTTTCCTGTGGAGAAGCCACTGTAGAGTCTTGTACCTTCATTAATTTCTTGTTGAGGCCAGTTTAGTGCTCGTGTCCAGGCTGGGCTGAGCAACACTACTGGTGGCCATGATGTTGAGTTACACATCCATACCCATCTCTCAGGAGCACTTTGTAGGAGCCCAGATAAACTCTTGCTTCTAGCAGACCCCATAAATCCTCGTTACCATTTGCTCCAACCTACCTGCCCAATGCTTCTCCTCTCCCCAAGAGCTCCCAAAGCCACCATAACTCTTCTCCAGGTCAAGTAGTTCATGGCAGATGGATACATCCAATTTACATTTGCTGCCTCAGCCACATGTTTTTTAGGCAAACCTTGTCCCTTCATACTAAAGGAGCAGCTTGGGCCAGGCAGGCAAAGACAAATGCCAAGGCCACATCTCTGGGAGAGACAGAACCCAGCCAGGCTCAGCTGGGACAGGCCCAAGGGCAAGAGTGAGGGGACAGTCCAGGGAATCAACGCTGGCTCCTTCTCCCAGGAAGGACATTTTTGTCAACCAGCATCTCAGCACCGAGCCCGCAGACAGGAGGGCACCAGCAGAGCCTCCTCCGCTCATCTTCTGGAGAAACTGGCATTTAATTTCCCATCACTTCTAATCCTCTTACTCCCGTGGACTTTGCGAGGGTGGATTTTGAGCTGTTCCGAGCTATATCATAATGTCAGGCAGATCCACAGGCTTTAGGCTCTGCTGAAGGGCTTAATAGAGATTTTTGTCACCCTGGAGAAGCTTGGGAGAAAGGAAAATTTCCCCCCCACAAGTGCAGCCAGTGGGGTTGGGGGGCTGGTGGTGGCTGGAACTGGGGGAGCACAAAGGGGTCCAGCTTGGGACAAGGAACTATAAATATCCAGCCCATGTGCAGGCTCTACAGTGAAAGGAAATTGCCGATTATCTTTGGAGACACTTTATTAGTGAAGAACAGTTTGTTCTTTACACTCCTCTGCCTGTCTGCCTTTTTTAGATGAGAAACTACATGAAATATGCTGTAAAATACCTAATGTGCCTTTTTGGGGTAATAATTCAAAGTCCGTGTTCATAAATTCACATTTTGCTAAAAAAGGGGGGGAAAAAATAGAAGCAGGAGATCCTGGGTAATTTATAACCCTTGCTCTGTGCTATCGCTCCCCAGCCACCAGGATGCTGCTGCTCAGGGATTTGGATCCTGCACGGAGCCAGCACTCTGTTTGCAGTCCTTCATTTCAGCTGTTCAGGCTACATTAGGTTTTTCAATGCCGAAGAACAATTTGGAAAACACATAAAGCCACTTCTGAGAGCTGGAGGGAAGTATCATATCCCTGGGATGGAACAGCACTGATACCTGTTTTGATAGACTGGCCAATTAAGAATTGCCAACAGAGCTGGGAAATTTGCATTGGAATGTCGTTTCTGTTGTGATGAATAGGAGCTCCCTACCTACGCTCTACCTGGTGGATGATCTCGTTTCATTTCTAGTGTGCTCTGTCACTGTGCCTACACTCACGGCATTACTCGCTCCAGCACAGAGAACACACTCATTTCTCCCCAGAGAATCAGCCAGGGTGGGCTGCAGCCAGAGACCTCCAAGGAAGCTGTTTCAGGTCTCCAGTTCTGCGTTCAGGAGATGCCCAGGGCAAAGGCAGCTGCAGCTCTGGGCTCTTCCTTCCCAAGGCAAACAGCAGGACAGCTCTCTGTTTGCTCTCCCTCCTGCTTGCAGGATTGAGTTATTATGCCTGCAATCATATTCTTAAGGTTAAGAACAAATATATATAAGAACCTCGTGGAAAATTGGTCCACTTTGGAGCTGACAGAGGAGCACAATACTTCAAGCTGTCCTAACAGTTTCATTGCTTAACGGAAACATTTTTCATTTCATTAGTGCCAAGTGCCCTCGTCATGCTGAGATTTTAAGATGAGTTTCTATGTGAAATATGAGGAGTCTCCACTTGAGGCCATGTGGAGAGGGCTTGGTGCTCACTCTGAAGGGCTGGGGAATTCTCCTGCTCCCAGGGAGCCCAGATAAGGCACATGGGCAGAAGCAAAGCCACAGCACCCCAGCCACAAGGGTCCCCTACTAATAAAGCCCTAACAAACCCAGATTAGGATTTATGGTGCCTCACAGACAGTTCTTCAATACCTCAAACCATGACCTCAGTGCTGGTTTTGAACTATGGTTCAATTTTTGCTTGTTGTGATTTCAGACACAAGCACGTGATTAATCACCAGCCTGAAATGTCCAGGGCTGCACAAACAGGGATGTGGAGGGGAATTAGGGAAGGGTGTTTGGGTACACAGCTCAGCATCTTGAGCACCTGGAGCTGCTGCATCCCAAACTCCACCAGCACATCCCAGACCTGCAGGAGAAATGCTCCCTTCCCTCTGGGGAAGGCCAGGATTTGGTTCCAAACAGGGTGTGAGGACCTTCAGGTCTAATAACAGCTTTGGGGAATTGCTGCACCTTGTGAGAGACCCCAGGGTCACCATCACTGGCACTGTGATGCCTCTCACCAGCCCTGGGGAGAGATGCAGGAGATGTCAGTGAAGTCACTTTGGACACATCAGGAGCTGGGGATAAGAATGTCGAGGGATACCAGCACTGGGGCTCTGTGGAATGAGCAGTAGCTCCCACTTAGCTTTTATTAGCCAGATACATCATGTGCCAAGCAGGCAGGAGGAAAATCAATGGCAAGGAATGAAGTTATGGACACTGATCCCACAGCTGGAGCTGCTTCCCAACACCTTCTGTAAGGCAGTTCTCAGGGGTCTTGTGCGAGACAGGCCATGGATCTTCCCAGCAGAAGCCCTGACTGATGAAAAGTGTAGATTTACAGGGATTTGTGGACACTTTCGGGCAGAGGGCAAAGCCTTTTCTCACAGAGGAGCATCTCTGGAAGAACTCAGCTGTATTCCCACCCTCAGTACGGAGTTCACTCATGCTGCTGCTCCTCCCTTTTGGGATACCAATAACTACATAAGAGCCTGATTTCTTCCTCCCAGCTGTGTCCAGATCTGACATCTTTTATAAAAATTTAAATCCCAACCAAAGGTAACACTCAGACAAGGACAGAGTCCAGACATGGCTCAGTCTTGATGACTTTATTAAAGTTTTAATATTCCTTTCACCTCCAGCTAATCTGGCAGTCATGATTGGGACAAGGAGCAAATCAGGCTGAGGAAATGATGAGCGCCGTGCCTGAAGCTGTGTTCTAGTGAAGGCTCCATTCCTTGGCTTGGCTGCTCCCGTGCCCCCACTTTCTGCCACATTTGGCATCTTGTGGGAGAGCGGGCTGGCATCCTGTCGAGCCCATCTCTGGCTGCCAGTGCTAATAACACCCTTACAAAAACAGTTCAACCAGGATGGATGGATTTGCTGGAAACACCCGCACCTCCCGCAGTTCCTGCAAGGACATATTTCAAAATGGAAATGAAACGCTGAGCGAAACCTGATTTGCTTAAAATAACTGTGGAGGTTGAATTGTTTTGTGCTGGAAGAACAAATAAACAAACAGAAGGTGCAGGTTTGAGGAACGAGAGCACGCTGCGTGTGACACTTTTAATACAGAGTTATGGATGGCACCATCGTGGGAGAACATCCTATTGGGATTGTGGAACATGGCTGCTTGTGCAAACAACTGCATCGCCAACCTGCGGGCTGGGGGATTATTAATGAGCGCTTCATCAGGACCTTCTTTTGCAGAATTTCTAATGACTGCTTAAAAAAATATGTAAATAGGCATCCGTGCTTTGGCAGCCTGTGCTGGTAACACAGAGTGCTCTGCCTGTAGGAGCGTTGCAGGGGTGGCTCTGCCAGGACCAGTGGGGTTGTTTAAGTCCAAGCCAGAGTCTGCAGCCCCCTCCCCACCTTCCACAATTCTGGAATATCCTGTGCAAGGAGGACATGGTGTCAGGTGTCACTCACAGGAAGCTCCAGCACCACAGGAGTCAGGACAGAGGAGATGCCCCTCTTCCCCCAGCTCAGCTGGGTTATTAAGAATGAGAGATGGTATTCAGGGAGAGGCTTCCTGGTCCTGTTACTCCAGAGGGATGCGAATTAGGATCCCTCTAATTAATTAATTAGGATGAGCGTCTTTTGCCAGGGAGGCTGGGGGGAGCAGCAGGAGCATTCCCAGGCAGCACAGGCTGGGTCGATGGGAGACAATTGTGGTGTCACTGGATTGTTCTGCCCTGGACGCAGCTCCAGGCAGCGAGAAGCTGACAATAAACAGAATTTGCTGGGGGACTGTTGGTGAAACCCTGCTTATCGCCAGCTGTAAATTCGCTGTGGACACTGCCACCTTTATTTCCCATCCTGGGAACAATATCCCCTCACTGAACCGGGATATACTGCTGTCGTTCTGCTCCACCAGCCTCACTGAGGAGCTCATAAAAATTAAGGCACACACTCAGGTCAGTGAGATTTTGGCTCTGTGCTGCCAAAAACCAAGCACAAAGTTGCTCTAGCCCAAAGAGGCTATGGCAGGAGTGCCAGCTTCCCTCTTCCATGTTCAATTTGCTAAATTCTTGGAAACTACAATTAGAGAAGTGGCAGCAGTTCCAGAAGTCTCATCCAGCTTTTCCTTAACCTGTAATTTTTTGCAAGGAAGGATGATTTGAGTTGAGCACATGCTAGTGGCACTCAGGTCACACACAAGCCTCAGCAGCAGTTACCACCTTCCTGCCTGCCACCAGAAATGGGAGGGAAATGGGTCTTCCAGCCAGTCTACACTGTCCTGGGCCTGTGGCCCAGCTGAGCCTTCACCCCATGCTTTGCAGTGCTTTCAAATGACTAATCAATTATTCTTTATTAGGGTTATTTCTTTCATTAGTCGTTTCTTCAATGCTTTCAATGTTTCATTAGTCTCCTCTTAAGTTACAGTGGATTTCAAGCACTGTGGAAGAGGATAATTCATTTTATTAGGTCATTTATTTTCTGGGCACATTTTTAAAGGTCAATTAATCCATCTAAATGGAGGAGGAAGTATGGAATAGCATATAGAGCCTCCCTCCCCCTCTGCCAGATAGCCTGGTGTGAGTTCACTTGCCCAGGCAGGGAGGGATGCACCAGTATGTGTGAATGCCATGTCCTGGTGTGACATTCCTGCTGGAATTGTGCTTCCAGAAGCTGCTGGAAGCTATTATGCAGCTCCTTCCTGAGGATGGAAGAGTTACTCAGCCCTCCCAACCCGAGAGTGGTTTCTGTACCCATCCCTGTCCCCTCAGTTCAGGGCATCTCCTGCCACTAGGATATGGGTCCTGTCACACCTCGCAGGTCCCAGCAGGGACAAGAGGACTCCAGGATCAGCACAGGGTGGGTTTTGGTGGTGGAGATCCATGGAGAGCTGGTCAGCCCCATTCTACACTCCTCCATCACTCCTTAGAGGACCCGAGACCAGCTCAGCCCAGGGAGTCAAACCCAGGACACGCATTCATGCCACTGATGTTCCTGCTTGTGTTTACATTTGTATTGATGCCCATGGTGTAAAACACCAATTATTTTAACTGAAAAATCCATGGACTGATCTAATAAAACTTCCCTTAAAACAGGGATAGAAAGCATGAATGGCTTGATGCCTCCATAAAATGTTAAAGGTGAGTTTTATTCCAACTGGGATATACCTGGAGATCTTTAAAAAGCCAAACCCTTCATGTGCAGGAGCTGGAGAGGAGCCTGTGTCCTGCCAGGTAACAGGGAGACACAGACACCCCACATTTCTGGGGACAGCAGTGATGCTGCACGTGATTCCTCTCACTGTCCCTGGTCTGATCCAGCAGGAAGGTGCCACTTTGCCAAAAACACCCTGCTTTGGGGTCACTCAGCACCTTTGTGAACTGCTGCCCTCTCCATGTGGGGTTTTGGCAATGATAAGCTGCAGACAGCATAGAGCTGAGCATTCCTTCCTGGGAAGAGCCACCTGCCAGGGAATAAACAGATCAAACACCCCAACATGATGATTCAGGGAGCAGTTTTGGGTGATGTTGTAACAGCTTGACAGAAGTAAATTAACGAGGATGTGAGATTAGTGCCAGTGCATGTGGAGGTGCAACACAGAGCAAGGGCTGCTTCTGTTCTCTGGGCACCAGACAGGACAGGACATTCAATTTTTGACCGTACCAAACCTCTCCAGGTGTGTGCACCAGCCAAGGGCACAGGCACAGGGTGCCCTGTTTCAGATTAGTTCCTGCATCTTCCACCTTTGCTCGATCTCATTAAAGGAGCAGAAAAGCTTTGCCGGGGGCTCTTTATAAACCCCAGGCTGCTGAGTCGATCAATGCTGCCTCTGCGGCCAAGGGGACGCTCCTTTAATTGCAAAACAAAATATTTTTTTTTCCTCCTTCCAGCGCAGGAACGAGTTCCAACCTCTCATGATGCCAAGCAGGTTTCAAACCACTTATTAAATAATGCAGAGCAAGAGTTAAAAATTGATGTTAAACTTGATTTTCTGTTGCCTCCTGAGAGGCCGCTCAGCTCGTTATAGCCGACGTCTGCACCGCTCACCTCGAGCCTGCAGCATCTTAGTGCTTATCAAACTCATGGAAAAGCTCCTTTATTAATCTCCTTTCCCATCCCCGGCTTTTCCAGGACACTGACAGCCTCTTTCTAAAGGAGCCTGATGCTGTGGGCTTGTTCTGCTGTGGGTTAGGGTCTCAACACCCTGCCACATCTGCTCCCTCTGTGTCCTGGTAGAAGCCCTGTGCTGTCCCTGAGGTTTTATCCAGAATAGATGCCTAAAAATGGAAGGGCATGGATGGTGGGAAGCAGAGCTCTGCTGAGAAGATGCTGGGGACAGGTGGGGTGTGGCCTTGGTGCAGGAGCAGATCCCACAGACTTGTGTTTCAGCACCAGCCACCACCTCCAGGGCAAATGCCTTTGCCACACCCCATTTGCCCTCTGAAGGTGCAGCAGCACCTGAGCTGGGAGATAAAATCTTTGCAGATGTATCTCAAGTCTCCTGCAACAGGCTTAGGTTTCAAACAGACTAAATAAGTATTAATAAGCAGTAAAGAACCCAGGCTCTGTTGGCAAAGGAGAGGTATAATGGATGGGCTGGAGTTAACTGGAATATTATTTCCATATTGAGGAGTTGGGCTGGCCCATGAGCCAGTATGAGCAGCCCTGAAGCTCCTCTCGGTGCCCCAGGGGCCCCGAGATGGGAATGCTGTGACAAACTCCAGCCATGGCTCCACGTGCCCCTTCGCTGGGCAAACCCAGTGCTGCCACCAGGCACTGCCATCATTCTGCCACTGCCAGTCATGTAGAACACCCTGTACCCCCTGTGACCCCCACTCAGGGCACCCAGGGCACACACCATCTTCTGGAAGTGTCACCCAGGGCACCTGTGGCACCCAGCACATGCCACCACTGCCACCCTGGGCATGCAGGGCACCCAGTAGCTCCAGTCACCAGCACCTAGGACACCCTGCACCTGCTGTCACTGCCACCCAGGGCACCCAGGGCACCCAGGGCACCCTGCACCCACTGTCACTGTCACCCAGGGCACACAGAGCACCCAGCCTCTGCTGTCACTGCCACCCAGGGCACCCAGGGCACCCAGCCCCTGCCATCAGCACCGCCTGTAAAAAGCTGATATTCCAAAAGCAGGGTGGGAGGTTTTGTACTCAGGTGCTGTCCAACCACAAGTGCATACAGCAATTACCAGTGAGGAAAAACTTCCTGGAACCAGCAAGAAGCTGGATCTTCAGAGGATCTGTTGAAGTGAATGGGAGAAGAAAAAGGCATTCAGCTTTTTAATATTTTGTGCCAGGCTTGGAAGAACAAACAACCATGTGAAAGGGAGAATCCTCTAAATTACCAGGGAACCAAGGGGCTCTCAGGATAGTGAGGGCTTTCCTGCATCCCATAAAGCACTTTGTGAGGTCGGCTGCTGGGGAGATGATGAAAAGGGAGGGAATGCATTGAGAGTTTTCTGAATTTGTTTTGTGTTTTCTTTTAGTAGGGCAAAAAATGTACAAAAAAATGGCCTGGCCACTTTGGTTCCCCATCGGAGGGAGATCAGAAGGCTCCTGGCTTTGCTGATGGTGTGTGGGGGATGAGGAAACAAGAGGGAAGGCTGGCATTTATAAATTGTAGCTATTAAATCTAAATGGGGGGAACAAAACAGGCCATAATTGAGCTAACCAGTCGTTTCAAGAGTAAAATCCCAATTTTGGCAGTCAGCAAGAAAGTTTTCATAAATAGAAATACCAACTGTTCAGGTGGAGAACTTAAAGATCTCCACAGAAGTGAATGATAAAAGAGTTACTTGAATACATTCAGAGCCCATTGTTCGAGAGAAGAAAGCAGTAAAGAAGAGGAAAATAGGGCTCCTCAAAGTAATGAGTGGAGCAGATGAGGGAGAACAAAGGGCCGGCAGCTCTGCACCCACTTCATTTGTTCCCAGCTCATTGAGGAGAATGAGAAGCTCGAGGCAGCTTGATACCAAACTCGAGGCTGTTTGATACCACTGAAAGGGTGGTGTTATTAAAGCTCAGATAAATAACCCAGCAGGCACGGGCTGGGGATGCTCACACACATCCGGCTCCGGAAATGGAGTTTGGGGCTTCTGGAGTGGGATCAGCACCTCTGGGATTGTTGTACTGGATCTGATTGCACCGGGTGCCTCTGGCAGCCCTTGCATGGGGGTCCCTGGCTCTGTGTTCTGCTCGGGATATGCCAGGAGAGATGTGCCTCCGCTGTCTGAGGTGTGCCAGGAGAGATGCCCATTTAGAAATATCCAAAGGAGGCTGCAAAGATGGGGAAGGGCCTGGAGGGGCCTCACCAAGGAGTTGAGAGCACTTCCTGTGTTCAGCAGGAGGAGACTGAGGTCAGACCTCATCAGGATCTGCAGCTCCAACCTCTGTGACAGGGACAGGACCCAGAGAGTGGCTGCAGCTGGGACAGGGCAGGGTTAGGTTGGGTATCAGGGAAAGGTTCTTCCCCCAGAGGGTGCTGGGCACTGCCCAAGCTCCCCAAGGAATGGGCACAGCCCCGAGGCTGCCAGAGCTCCAGGAGCATTTGGACAACACTCCCAGGGGTGCACAGGGTGGGATTGTTGGGGTGTCTGTGCAAGGCCAGGAGTTAAACTTTGGTGATTTTTGTGAGTCCCTTCTATCTCAGCAGATTCTGTGATTTGATGAGAAACACCCCAGTGCCTTGGACAGCCTCTGAGCCAGCACCACACTCCCTGTACTGAAACAAGCTGCCCACAACCTCTCCTACCAAGCTGTTTATTGTTTTGGGATGCATTTATTTCCAATTATGATTCAGTTTATCCCAATTAAATGCCACTTCTACTTCAATGTAGTTATCCAGTCCAATACTCCTAATTAGTTTGTAAAGTATTAGAAGTCAATTTTAATTATTTCCAGTGGGTTTCAAGGAAATCTCAATTAGATATCTGTGCTTTTACTCTGAGCTGTGGCTATTCCTTCACTTCCCCAAGCACCATCTCCTTCCCCAGGGTTCCCTGTGCCCACTGGTGGATCCAGCTGGAGCCACAGGGATCCACAGGGAGTTCTGGAAGTGGGGGCCACCCAGAGCCAGGGAGGTGACCGGGCCAGGCCACCCCTCCCTGGCAGCAGGAGCATGTCTGGGGGTGGGTACCAGGCAGGGCAAGTGGCTGTCACAGCCTCTGTGCCAGCTACCTGGGGAGCCTCCACACTGATAATTATCTGTACTCACACGGTGCCTTTTTTTTCGGTAATTGCTTCGTTTTGCTTGGGATTTAATTACAGAATCCACATGGGGAAAGCACTGCATGGTTCAATTTTCTGGGGCTTGTTTGCATCGGGGGGAGGCTGCAGCTGGGGAGGTCTGGCCCTGGTGTCCCTGTCCTTGCAGCAGTCCTGTCCCAGAGGGGAGGTGACAAGTGTTGGTGCAGAGTGCAGCAGGCAATGTGTGGATCTTTGCCTCCACTTTTGCTTGTTCCCTGCAAAGCTGAGGCTGAATTGATTTGCCCCAGCTCCTCCTTGACAGGAGTGGTACTCACTAAGCTTTATTTTGTGCACAGTCAAAACGGAGTCACTTCAGATGCTGATGAGCAGCTGCTGGCGCTCGTATCCCTTCCCATGTGGATAAATGCTCCTCTTTGCACTGGGAAAGCTGAGTGGCAGAATCTCCACTTTAGGGTGGCAAAATAACAACATCAAATAAAAATAACAACACAAAAAAACCCTAAAGCAATTCTGGGCTTTGACTGAAGATGAATCCTCCTCTTTGCTCATTATAAAATACCTATTATCTCCCTTTATCTCCGAGCCACTGGTGTTATTTCAATTTAACAGTGTATGGAAAATGCAAGGGAATATAATAAAAGAGCCATGGATACACTATTTAATGTCAGAATGACAGATGCTTCAATTAGGCAGACACGGCTATTTCTCCCCAAAATAGATAAAGATGAAATTTTTATAAGATTGCCCTGTTTGTGTTTGCGATACAGTGCTGGTACACGCTTTCATCACAATACAAATTAATACAAAAGCTCTGATTTCAGTGGAAACCTGAAGGGATTTGACAGCAGTTTCCAAGCTGGTTGGTCATTCCCTCCACACTGGGAATTCCTAGGCTTTGACAGGGATAGAGTGTCACTGTGAGCAGATTCAGCACAGCACTGGCACAGCACTGGCACTGCATGGCCGTGCTCTCCAGGCCCCCTGGGAGCCCTTGACACCTCTGAAGGTCTCTCTTTTCCAGTGCTGCTCCATTCCAAGGCATGCTCGTACAGTAAGTGGGTCAAGGAATAGTCAACAGAAAAGTTACGTCTGTGTTTACCCAGGAATTACAGATATAGCCTGAATTATGCATGAATTAAAGAAAGTCAACACGAGCAGCACAGTAAACATGTTGGCTTTGCCAGAGGTTTGAAAGAGGGGATCAAGGGAGGGGGGTGCAGGGGAGGTTCCTGTGGTGTGGAAGTCAGAGGTAGAGTGAAGCCGTGGGGTGTCAGGATCAGGGTGCTGTGTCCTGCCTGTGCCCTGGGGCCCAAGGGACTCTTGAACAGCCACTTGTGGCACTGAGTTTATTCCTGGCTTGAGCCTGGTGTTACTTCCCTCTTGCCAGCTCTTGCCATTTTTCCCAGGTCAGATCCCTCACCCAGCACTGGGAATGTTTTGGTAACGAAGTGCCGCAGACATTATTTATTGCTCCATTTCAGCCAAAACAAGCATTACTCTCATTTATTTATTAATCACTTTTCAAATTCAAAGGAAACATCTGTGCAGATTTGCAATTAAGGGGGGTTTGTGGCTCGAGCAAGATTTCCCTGTAATTTCTATAAATAGATCCAGTGTTTATTCCTCATTGTCTCAATAATTCTGAGCAGTGATAATCATCCTGATAACCCTTCCTGAGAGCTGCAACCCATCTGTATCCCGGCTGCAGCCTGAGAGGAGAAGGAGGAGGTGATGCTGTAGTGCTGATGCTGCTTTCCAGCAGCATTCCCACCAGGATAGGCTGCTGGTAGAAGGGAATGGAAGCATCTCTATCCCAGAGGCCACCCCAGCCACCCCAGTGATCCCAAGAGCATCATCTTACCACCCTCAAGCCCTGGGAGGGGTCTGTTACTGCCCTGCAAACCCCAAAAAAGGGGAAATCCCTAACCTCTTATGCCACCAGCACATCAGGGATGACTGTACTGAACAGCTCTCATTCTACCTGCTTCCTAATTCAGTCCCAACATATCACTCATCCATCACAGCATGAAGTCCCATCCTACCAGAGCACTGGGCTTTGCTGCTCCACTTGGGGCACTCCGAGCTCCCCCCGCTTCCCAAAGGCATCACTGTGTTCCTGAGAGCCTGGATCAGGCTCCTGAAGTTCCATGTGCTTTTAGGAACAGGGAGAGTATTTATAATCCAAAGGCATCCTCAGGGACGAAAATTATAAATGAGGTGTTACCACTCAGCAGTTTGATCCAGTTCTGGGACTTAAAAGATTTGTTAATGATAAATATGTTAATGCCATTAGCATTTCAGAGGAGGAAAGGATGATGGAGCACAGGAGAGACCTCAGGACATCCAGACAGTTTCATCTCATGGCAGTGATGTGTGACAGGCAGAACACGCTGCTGGAACTGCCACAGCGAGTCACACCTTGACCCCAAGGCCACCAGGCCACCATTTTTTGTTCTTGTCTCTGCTCCAGCACACGAGGAGCATCTCATATGTCACATCTCATCATCTTGTGTCATCTCATCTCGTATCATCTCATTTTGTCTCTTCTCATCTCATCTCATCTCATCCCACCCTCCTGCAGTACTCGGGCTGCTTTTTCCAATCTCAGCCCAGCCCAGCCCAGGCCTTGGCACCAGCCATGCTGGCTGCATGCCCAAAACTTTCACACCTGGGAGCTAAACTGCTCCTGAGGACTTTGGGAACTCCATATTTTACCAATTTCTTCCATTTCACTTTCAGGTCTATCCATCACCTTCTCTTAGCAGGAATTTCCATATTCCAGCCATGCTCTGTTCTGCCAGCCATCTCTTCCGAGCGGGCTCTAACCTGGTTTGCCTCACGCAGATATGAGTAACACATTTAACCTTTTTTATGAGGCATATTTATTGTTTTCAGGCCTCCACTTTCCAAATCTGCTCCCAACAGACATTTGTCTTTTTGAGGTTCCCAGTGTTTCCAGTGCAGAGCCTGAGAATCAATACAGCTCACATCCCAGACGCTGGATCCAGATTGGATTTAAGCCGGGCTCCATCCCCTGTTAGGCTTTAAGCAGCCTGAGATGGAGCTTTATTGACTGCAGTGGGAAAGTGTGATTTATCCCCGCTGCTCATCAGCTCCATTTGCCCAACGGAGCCGCTCCTAGGGATGGCTGGGAGTTGGGACTATAAACATATTTCACACTCTTCTCCTGAAAGAGGTAAAATACAGAGTAGACGGCTCTATTCTATCAGCCTCTGGTTATTCTCTCCAATATTTATTTCAAAGCCCTGCGCGAGCCCCCTTTGTGCGGGGAGGAGATAAACCTGCGTTTGAACTAATTGCAAATCACTTTCCCTGGCGGAGGAGCCGCCGTGCGAGGGCGGCTTCGCTGGAACAGCCGTGTGTTTAGGCAGCGGCTCCAAACGTGCTGGGAAACTCACCCAGGAGGGAGAGAGCTCAGCATAAACCCAGGATTGAGCCCTTCGATGTCTGCCCTCACCCTATGTGCAGCAGAAGCTCCTCACCCCCGGCTTTCCCTCCTGCATGGCAGCTGGGATCCGGCTTCGTGCCATCCTTTGGAGGCAAAGCCGAGCAGATCCCCCTGTCTGTGGGGTGCCTCGTCTGGAAGCATCGGCAGCTGCTGCTCCAGGTGCCAGTGCCTCTCCCAGCACAGCTCCCACACCGTCCCATGGGTGA
>CM031875.1:2997544-3047573 GCA_018697195.1 Certhia americana
TGTGGCTTGTGAGCTGCATGAGGAGCTGGGGCTGCTCAGGTCCTGCTCATGTTGGGATCCCCATTATCACCACTCTGTGTGTGGCAGAATTCAGAGGCAGGAGTCAGTCCATGTTCCAACCATGGCCGTCTGACCATGAGGGGAAAGGGACTGAGCCCATGCCACCAGGAGCTGGCACTTACTGTCACTCTTTACTCGTGGATAATTCCTGCACAGAGTTCTGTTTCCCCCCAGGAGATGGCAATGCCACACACACTGCCACCCTGCTGGGAGGGCTCCTGCAGATGCCCCTGGAGTGGGAAGCAGGACCAGACAGTGCTCCCACTCACACAGCTCCTGCTCCTGCTGCCAGTGCTCCCAGGGAAGGCAGATCCATCTGAAAACCAACCTTCCCTTGCCTCCGCTGAAGGTGGCCTGAAAACCCAGAGTGTGTGTACTTTAGCAATTCAGGAGAAATTAAACCAGCTTATTCTCAGGAAATCATCCGTTTCCCAGAGAGTCCGAGATGACGGCTGCTGGCACCCGCCCAGCTCGCAGTTAACAAGCGAGCTCGGAATATGAGGCAGCAGATCCGATGTGAATTATTTTTGCAAAGCCGGAGGATTTCATCTCAGATGAGCTGCCAAAGTGGGAAGTTTTAATAAGTGTAATCCTCCAACATAATTAACCAGTGAAGGGATTGGCCCAGGAAGGTTTAAGTGCTGCAGTCCGAGGGCTGAGAACAGGCACTGGGACTGCAGCCTCAAGCCCTCTTCTTCCTAATCAAGGGGCAGGAAGGTGACCCTGGAGCCTGCCCTCCTTCTGGCATTGCTCCATCAGGTCTTTCCCAAGGCAGAAGAAGCAGGAGAAGAGCCTTGGATCCAGCACCCTCCCCCCAAATATCTCCTTAGAGAAGCTGTGGTGGGCAGAGCTTCACACCAAGTGAGTCTGGGATGGCCCCTCCAGTGCTGGTTTACTACAGGGAGATTTGGAAGCCGATGAACAGGAGCCCTTCAAGATGTTTGGATTTGGGATGAGGTTCCTGGCCACAGGTTCCCACTGGCAGGAGTGGGAGAGCCAGAGCAGCTGATCATCCTTTCTGCTGTCAGCCCCACGCAATTCCCCAGCAAGCGGAGTTGCTTAAAGACGTGTATTAAAGCAATCATGTTGTCTGCTCTGCCCTGCTCCCGTGACAGCTTCCCCCAGCACGGCCAGAGTGGGAAGCTCGATTCGTGTCACGTCAGGGGTGTTGATGAGCTCTCAGGAGAGCCCTTCTTTACTGGGAAGTGGCATCTCTGTCATGTAGTCCGGAGAGAAATCAATGAGAAAACGAGTCAGGGATCAGTGGACGAGGCTGATGACTCTTTCCTCTTACACCTTGGTTTGTACAAATGGGGGGAATGGTTGTGGGGTAACTGATGCTGCCCTGTGGTACTGGGGCTGCTTTTTTCCCCATCCCACCTGTGTTTCCCAGGCAGCAGCTCCCCTGTGAGCCCAGTGTGGTGGTCAGCAGGTCAGGTGTCCTTGGGGTGAATTCCTTCATGCTCAGCAAGTCTTTCTTGCCACAAGCAGTAAGAGGGAAATAGAGGAAAAATTATCAGATTTTCTCCTTCATTGAAACAGTGGAATATAGATACGACAAAGAGGGGATAAAGGGTCACATTTCCATTAGATCTTCTTAATTGGGCTTTTTCCTGAAAGCAAAAAATCAATATTTTCATCTGCATGAACCCAGTAAGCTCTTTGGGTCACCAGTAATAACACAAATCTGGGCTCTGTGGACTGGAGGAGCAAGGGCAGCTGCCTGCTGCAGCCCTGGGACCCATGGTACAAGTTAGAACTGCCATGGGCAAGGAGCTGCTGTGCTATCCCAAAGGGATTGGGGCTGTGCCACAAGGATCAGGACCATGCTGGCATTAGGATGCCAGCTGGGTGCCAGTGTTGGGATGCCAGCCAAGGTCTGGTGTTGAGATTCCAGATGCGGGCTAGTGTTGGAAAACCAGCTGGATGCCAGCATTGGGATCCCAGTCAGGGTCTGGTGTTGGGATCCCAGCCAGGATTTGGTGTTGGAAGCCCAGCTGGGTGCCAGTGTTGGGATCCCAGCTTGGAGATGGTGCTGGGATCCCAGCCTGAGTTTGGTGTTGGAAGCCCAGCTGGGTCCCAGTGGTGTGTGAGTGATCAAAGACTTCGGTGCTGGAGAAAAAAAAAGCAATTCTGAGCCCAGCATCCTCAGTCAATATCTGCCAATTCCTAAGAAATTGGCCACCTTGAAGTAACCGAGGTGCAAAATAGAGGCGATTAGAAAAATTAAACTCAGGCTGAGCTGGAAGAAAGGCCATTCAGCTCACTGCAAACATTATCTGCTCTAATTGGAAGCTTTGTTTAATTTGGCTTTGAAATTGAATTCCTTTTCCTTCCTGGAGAACTGTTATTACCTTAATTCTCCTCTTTGAATAAGACCATTTATATGGTCAAATATGGCTTGTTTGCAGCACAGCAAGCCCAGAAGCAGAGCAGCCACAGCCTCTCCCCCCCCCCCCCCCTCAAACCCTGTGCTGTTCCCTGGTGTCTATGCACATTCACCCTCCCCATGCTGGTCTTGCTTGGTAATTAGATTATTCATGGAAAGGGTGAAAGATCTGTTCGCATTTCACCCTCCCTCCCAGGCAGACTTCGCACTTTTCCCGTTTGCCTTTGGGCCAGCAAAAGTGGAGGCAACTCCAGGGTAGGGAGATCCCCAGCTGGGGACATTGGGCTTCCCCAGGGAAGAGAAGCACATCCTCATGCATCCATGGCTGCTGCTCTTCAGGGTGAGACATCAAAGTGGATTTTCCTGTCTCCACACCAGCTCTACTTTGCTTATTCCACCGTCCTGTTGCTTATTTGCAGAGCAGCAATTGAGGGAAGACAACAGCATAATGAAGGCATTGCATCCCAATTTCCAAGTGTGGCCAACAAGATCCATCAGGCACTTTGGGAAAATCAAGAACTTTATCTCCAATCAGCCAGCTTTTATCTGCTTAGGGATAAACAAGGCTGAGGAACCAGCGGTAGCAACAGCTGCATCATAAACAAGCCTGAAACCAGACCCTTCTGCTGGAAGTAAATAATTGATCTCTGAAAAATTCTGCTTAGGCAAAGCCACTTCAATTACCTGGTAGATGACAATGAGTGTGGAGAGAGGTTAACGGCTCTGAAATATTTAAGGAGAAGATGGGCGCACCATAGTTTGTCTTTCATTTACCCAAAAGAGGAGATTATTTGAGCTGTGAAGTGATAGGGAGGCACAACTCCCTCCAGCCCCAGGCCTGGAGCAAGCTGGCCTGTGGAAGGTGTCCCTGCCCATAGCAGGGGGTTGGAAGAAGATGAGCTTTAAGGTCCTTTCCTCTGCTCCAGTCTGTTCCCTGAAGGTGACAGGCAGGTGCCCTGGGTGGGTACAGGTGGCAGAGGAGCCCTCCAAGCTCCAAGAGAGCAGACGGTGCCGGGCTGGGTGCCTGGCTGTGCTGTGCTGTGCCACTCACAGTGCGCTATCAAAGCCTCGGTGTTATCGCCACGGCGGGTGCGAGCGATCGGCTTTGGTTTCGGGAGAGCTTTGATCATGCTACCTCAGCTGTGGGAAATGCATGGTTCCCTTTGTTTCGCTTAACTTCCCTTTCTTCACTTTCATCCTCATAAATAATTTATTCTTGTTTGTTCTGTTCGCTTTCATATTTTTGTTTTCTTCGCCATTAAAATTCAGCTTCAGTGGCTTGTGGAGAAACTTTGAAGATCTCCCTCTCTGTCCTCAACCTTTCAGAAGGAACAAATTCCTCTCAGGTGTGGTCACGGAGAGGGAAGCACTTAACCCCTTCTCTCCTGGCTGCTCCTCATGGAGCACCCACCCTCACCCCTGGTCCCCCACGCCTCTGGGGTGTGGAGCATCTCCAAGGATGCTGCAGGTCCCAGGAGTGAGAGCGGCTGTGCGGGACGTGGACAGAGCCACAGCCCTGCTGAGGGACTGACCGTGAGGATCAAACTACTTCTGACATTATAACACGTTCTGCTTTGGATCTGCTGGGTCAATAAAAATCTTCTCTAAGGAGGGAGTGCTTCTCTCATGTTGAAAAGATTTTAAATTTTCAAAGCAGAGCACAGATTTGGTGGACAGAAATGCCCTCCTGCAGCTGCTGAGGAGGTCTCTCAAAACCACAGCACAGCTCATCTCCTGCCCTCACCCTGGCCTCAGCCATCTGCCCCTTCCCTTTCCCTGCAGCAGCTTCCTTAGCTGATCTTTTTTTTTTTTTTTTTTTTTAAAAACCTCACTTTTTTTTTCATTTTGCCACTACTTTTCCACGCTGAAAAATGGATTTTATTGTATTCACCCTTAAACCCTCCAACACAAAGGGCATCTTCCATTTCCCATCTCCTTTGTTCTCCCCACATGGCTCATCCCATGGTTCAGTAACCACCTGAGTTCATATAAGCATCTGGGGGTGTAGTGAAACACACCTGATAGCACCAGGATTTCCCACTTTGGTGATCACCCCTCAGACTTTATATTCCCCCAGGTGAGGGTTAGGCTCTCTCTCTCTCTCTGGCAAGATCTAGAACACTCCAGGCTGTTTGCCCTCCTGGATAAACACGTCATCCGCAGCCTTTCCCAAGCATCAGGAAGGTAATTACTCAGAGGGGAAGTGAGGTGGCTCTGCGTTAGCAGGTATCATTAGTTCTGGGGTCGCAAACTGCGCTGTTGTCGCTGCTCATGTTTTGACAGCAGCTCCCGAGCCCTTCGGAGGGGGAGGGTGCTGCTCCTCGCCGTGCTGAGCCCAGCATCGCTCGTCTCCTCCGGTTACCATCAGTATTTAAAAGTGTATCCCGGAGAACTGGGTGTGCTTTCCAGTTCAGGGAGGCTCAGCGTTCCTGTGCCACCTCCAGCTGCCCAGTGCAATGCAGGGGCAATTACCGGTGATTATCAAACATGCCAATGATGTGACTTACCCCAGAGGAGCTGGGAGAGCTCTTTAAACTGCTGATCCCGCAGCCCAGAGGAGGACCCAGGAAAATTGGCTGAGAGTGAGTCTCGCCCCTCGCATGCTGTGATATCCTGCCTGCCAGGCTGTCTCTGGGGAGACTTTGCTCTGATTGGAGCTCCTGTCTGAAATTTCTGGGTCAGGATTATTGATTGGGATCATTAATTGGCCTGGCTGCGTGAGCGGTGGGGCCGCAGGGCTCCGAGGTGCCTCCGTAGGCAGATCTCCGCGCAGCCTGCTGATCTCCGTGCTGGGTCTCCTGCCAGCTGCTGCTGCCTCCGTGCCTTTTCCCTGTCTCTCTTCCGTGATTTTTAAACACCGGGGTGAACCCCTTTGCCCTCACCCCTGCATGGCCATGCCCTGCCCCTGGACCGGCACTGTGGGTGTCACACTCCGTGTCACCGCAGCTCCCTGGGGATGGAGAAGGATTTGATCCCGGTGTGGGTGTGCAGGAGGTCTCTCTATGCGATCCTCAGTGGAGCTGGCACAGTTTTGACTGCTCCCACAGGAGAGAGAGGGTGCAAACCCCACCTGTGAAAAGGCACATTCGTTTGTAAGGAAAATTCCTATCTAGGACTCTCCTGGAAAATGTGTTTCAAGCTGAAGGGCTTACGGCAAATAATCACCTTCGGATGCGTGTGTCTCTTTGCTGCCGTGGGATTTATAACACCCAGAAAACAGACAAGCCCAGGATAGCACCTTAACCAACACGTGTTCTGTCAGTTCACACCATGTTACCCTCCCTGCATATTTTCCGTGCTAATCGGATTTGAGTTCCCTGCAAACTGCCAGCGCTTACAGGTTGGCACACAGGCACACGCCACTCCTGGAATTAAAAATAGTCAGTAATCGGCACCGCTGGGCAGCTTTGATCTCAATCCCATGCGGACCGCGATGGTTTTCTAGCTCAGGCACATAGACCAGGCATGGATAGAAGTCTGTTTGTACAGGGAGGCAGGTGGGCTGCTGAACATCCCGAGGGACGTGCTGTGAGCAGCTGTACTTCTGCAGCGCGCCAGAAACTATCCATTTTAGGGCTGGGGATCGAGGTTGAGGTCTCAGAGGGACCTGAAATTCCAGATCTTGTCAAAATGAGTGGGTTCACTTCCAGTGAGTCATCCGTGAGAAGCAGCAGGCTGGAGCCTGAGATGGTGAGAAGGGCTGAGGGTCCCGGTGGGCAGGAGCATCCCGGCACGCAGGACACTGCTCCGGCTGCAGGAGTTGTCCTGCCTCTGGTGACACCTCTAGCAGATTGCAGTGCATCGGGTTAACTCGCAGCAGGCAGCTCTGAGTGCTGCCAAAGTGCTGCTGCTCATCCTGAGGAGAGTTTCAGCCACCCGGAAAGCGGGGAAGGGTCTCCCGAAATATCCTCCTCGGCTGCTGCGGGAGAAGGCTCCGCTCTGGGGAGGAGCCAAAGATATCTCACATCGTAAGCTCCGGCTCGGTCGTGACAGACAAAGCAAAGGCTCTTCCCAGAACCCAGCTCCCAACTGCAGGGCTTTCAGCAGCAGTGGCTGGTTTGAAGGAAACAGGAATTTCTTTGTCCTGAGGAGGGAGGGAAGACAATAGATGGAGTTGGGTTAAACAGCAATCACAGGTTGAGGGAAAGAACAGAGGAATTTAAAGCTAATTAAAAGTATCTGAGGTTTTTTAAAACCACTTCTAAAGCAGATAAATGGAAATAACCCACCGGGTGCTGATGAGCTTTGAATTTTGTTAGGAATCACTGAAGAATAAATTTAGCAAATCACCAAGAAAGGCTAATGCAGCCCTGGTGTTCCAGCACACAGCCAGCACTGGTAATTCTCCAAATTCCTGACAATTATCCATTTCAGGAGACACTTCCACTTATCTTACCTCACCTTAAAACCTTCCTATTGAACTCTGCCTGTGATTAATCTTTGTTCTTGCTCACCTTTCTCTGTTCTCCATTATCACTTTCCTGTGCAGTGACATCCATCCTCACCTGCCTGCCCCTTTTCCTGTGGCTGCTCCATTTCAGAGGGATTAAGCTTTTAATTGCAGGGAGGTTTTTTTTTGCTTCATCACTGCATCATCACAAAGCTGCCTGCCAGCTCTTCTCCCCAGAGGCTTCTGGGGCAGCTCAAAATCCTCTCAGAAGGGTGGGTGGGATGCTGTGGATGGCAACTCCCTTCCAGGAGAGCAGGATTTGGTCCAGACCCAAATCAGACACTGGTGAAGGCGGCAGCTTTGGGCTCTTAAGGAGTATGGAAGGGGGAATTTTCCAGAAACTGAGGGGGTTTTGAGAGAAGGATAAATGCAAGATGGAAAATACCAAGGGAAGAAGGATAGCAGCCCTGAGACATCCCAGCATCCCTGGCTACGGCATGCAGGGAACCGGGGAACAGGGAGGAGAACGATGTGGGATGGCAGAGTAAGGAAGAGGAGATAATAATAATAAAAAGGGAAATGAAATAAACACAAGAGAAATCCAAGCTGCATCTCAATAGTCTGTAGAGTTCAATGAGCAGCTGGGACAAAAAAAAAAAAAAAAACTGCAAACACCGTGGTTCCTGAATAATAGAGATGGAGAGCAGGTGATGATAAGGCGACTGAAGGAAGGAAGGAAGGTGGGAAAAAATAGAAAGGAGAAATTACTGGAGGGAGAAACCTGCAGGTGATGTGCTATTTTGCTATGCTAATAAAGAGATGAAAGCAACTGGAACAGGAGCAGAGACTGGAAAAAGTCTTACTTTTGTTGGAAAGAATAAGAGGATAAACGTTTTTAACATTTATGAAGTAGCAAAATAAAGCAAAGAAAGGCTCAGAACATCAGCTCGTAGATGAGGAAATTAAAGCACATAAAATATTTATTCATTTGTGCTTAGTGGCTGTCAGCCATGCATGCATTGGAGAAATGGGATGTTTCTAGGCATAGTTTTATTCCTGCTCCTATTTTTCCCTCCTTTCCCAGGGATGAACAGGAACAATTTGGTGAATAGTAGCTGAACGCTCAGCTCATTTTCTACATTCCATTAATGTTTCATTTCTTAATACCCTTGAAACAAAAATGGGAAGTTGGTATAAAACATTATTCTCCTTTCAAATCATGGAGAGGAGGAGCGTGGTTCCAGGCCAGGCAGCAAGATTACAAACTGGCATCTGTGTTAAAATGGGAGTGCAGTGCTGGTGTCAGTGCCAGGCTGGAAGAGACCCTTTAATGAGCCACAGAAAAAGGGATGTAACACAGGTTTTTCCATGTCACCAGCTGTCTCCAGCCTGGCCCAAGAGGATCATTTTTGAAGAAAGCTCTTGGCTCCTTCTCTCTGAATATTTCACCTGCCATCCTTACCAACAAAGGGAGCAGATTCTTTGCTCCAGGCAACTTCTCAGTTACTGCACTGGCAAGGAAAGCAGCTTCCTAATGGCAGATGTGGGGCCTCAATGGCTGGAGGTGGCACTGGAGCTCTGTGTGTTCCCCAGATCTGTTAGGTGCTGCAGGAGCGGTGCCACTGGCACCTGGAAGTTGCTCCTGGACCTCTGCACCAGGGAGAGGGGCTGCGAGGATGATCTGGCTTTGGAGAATCCCTGTCTGCCCCTTCTTGTGTCTTTCTGTAAGAAATTCAGCTGTGCATGGGGGGCAGGAGCAAGGCACAGGTCTCCACTGGCTTGGAGTTGTGCCCAGGCAGGATGAGGGGTGGGCAGGGGTTGCACCTGCAGGATTGTCGGGATGAGCAGTGTCGTGGGGCTCGGCAGCTCTCTGCACCAGGAGCGTGGCACAGAGAGGGTTCACTCACCCCCATTGCCTGAGGGGCAGCGCTGGCCCCAGGCAGTGCCATGTCAGCCTCTGGCCTATTGCTGACTTTAATTTGTTGGATGGGGAATCCCGGGCGCTCCAGCCTTGGCTGACAGCGCCTGCTGCCTGTCAGATCCATTTACACTCCAACAGCAGCATCTAGACTTGACCAGCCCTGAGCTTGCTTGCTGCTCCTCTGCTTTAGGAAGCAGTTCTTTCCCTTTTCCAAGCTACCCTGATTTACCTGGGCAGATGTGGGCGTGTACCCACCTTCCTGCCCTGTTTGGGCTGTGGGAGCCCAATGGATCAGCCAGCCAGGATTTGCTGGGATGGGTAGGCAGATCTGCCTGAAGGATGCAGGGATGTAATCCCAGGTGTGGAGTAGCTCTGTGGGCAGCTTGGAGCTCTGTCTCCTTATTGTGCCTGGCTTGGCTGGGTGTCGGGGGTGGCAGGAGCACCAGGATCTCTGTCTGGAGGAGGAAAAAGCAGCCAGGGCTGGAGCTGCACCTTCCCAGGCAGTGCTGTGGGCAGGAGCTACCCTGTCCTTCCAGCCAATGTTGGGTCAGGGCTTGTTTTTGCAGAATTACAAGTGCTAATGTTACATTACATGTTTTCCTGGGTCTCTTGGGATTAATGACAAAGCTGCTGGTTAGCCCAAGGGATTTTCTAAATCCTCCCCTTCCAGGAATGCTATTGCAGGAGAGCTGTGCATGAGCCTTGGGCAGGGTGGGAAGTACAGAAGAGCCTGTGCTGCTGCCTTTGTAGCCTTCCGTAAAGCACAGAGGTGTCAATATTAATTTCATCATAAAGATCAAAACCTCCCTTGATTTTTCATTTTATCAGAAATGATAAATTCCTAGAGAATTTCTAAGTCTGGATGCTACAGTTTCCAGTGAGGTACTTGGATAATGGAAGGTAAAATCAATCCATTGACTTCAATTGGGATCTGCCAACTTGAATCAGCTGAAAAGATGCTCTTTTTTTTTTTGGCTTCTGGTGACAATCTTATCAGAGTAAGGCTGGCCCTGCCTGAAAAAAGGAGATGCTGATAACCATAACAAACAGTTTGCTGCACACCCAGATGATGCAACTTCCATCTCTGATGAGGGATCAGAATTTTCTCAAGGACAGATAAAAACAGAAGCAACAATTTATCAGGGTCGTGGCTAACCAAGCACTTTAACAGCTTCTAATGGCACTTGTGGAAGGTGCACAGGAGCTCCTGCACTGTGTCAATTACAGAGTTCGTGAGCTGCAGGTGTCATGTGTGTTGTGCCCAGCTGGAAGCCAGGTACCAGGGACAGCTGGGGAGCATCCCCTGCAGAAATGTGCCTAACCCTAATCCCTGCCAGCTGCTGAAATCAAGGAAAGCCTACAGGGTTCTTTTTTCTTAGGGGGATGAAGCTTGCAAATGCAAGGGTGGGGTGACTGAACTGCATATGGATAGCTAAAAGGAGGAAACCCACAGCAGAGTGAGGGATGTGTTCTCCATCTCAGCTGTGCTGTCTTGCTCTCCTCTGAAGAGTGTCCTCTCATCAACACTCAGTTCCCAAACCCTTCCTGTTCCCTTGAGGCCTTCAGCATCAACGTTCTGCATATAGACTCTCTCAAAAGCCCTAGCACTCGATTCAATCACTGCTTAATCTAACCCTCTAATTTAATCAATACTTCATGGCCAGGGTCTTTGTTTAAAAACCCAAACAAACACAAAACCTTCCAGTCTCTTTTGTGATTGCTTTGTGCAGGTGTTATTAGGTTAATGCAATCAGCAGCAATAAAGCTGCTCTCCATGTAATGAGGGATCAGCCTTGTTGTGGGTGCTGTGGAAGGGAGGGAAGCAGGAAGAAAGAAACCACAAGCTGGGTACTTGAGATGTTAGCAGTGACACCACCAGATTCAGGGTGACCCTTTCTGCTGCAGGAATAACGGGAGGCACCAGCTAGTGTTCCACCTCCTCTCCAGATGCTCTGAGTGAGAAGCAAGATGTGCTGTGGTGTTAAGAGGCCAGCTGTTAATGGACACAGGTAGGAGGATGGAGGTGGACTGCATGGTTTTCCAAGGTTGCATGGCTCTTACAGTGAGGAGTGTGGGCTCTGGTTGATTAGGGTGAAACTGCTTTTCCTCGCTGGAGCTCCAGCTGTGCTGGGGTACTGGCACACAGCTTCAGCTTCAGGCTCTGCCCACCCCATGCCCACTGGTAGTGCTGGGGGAGCACACTCTTGGGGCTGGCTCTCGGCTGAACGAGACGATGCAACAGCTCTCGATAAGCACAAATCCTTCAGCAGTCGTTCCTTTTAATCAAATTTGTAGAGCCTCAGGCCATTCATGGGGAAAAAGTGTTTTCCATCTATAATAAGAGGAAGGTTTGGTTGTCAAGGGGTGGGAAGCCAGATAATGAAGTTATTCTTTCTCGTTGCATTTTGAGTTTCTTGAGAACGCTCTCAACAAAGTAATGATGCACAGAGAGGAGGTTTTCAGGGTCTAGAAATGGTGGCAGCAGCTTCTACTTGCAGGGCTTAGGGGCGCCAGCATGTCTCCAGCTTCATAAAACCTGCCCCTATGGAAGTCCAGGATAGGTGGGCTTGATTTAAAGGTATAAAATGCAGAGGTGCCCTTGATACTACAGGTGCAAATCCACAGGGCAGAGGCTGGGGTTTATGGAACAAGACCCATGGTGCCTGCTGGGATTTTTTTCCATCCTAATTTGTGTGGATAATGATGGTGGACTGTCCTTGCCATCTCTGTCTTCACCTGTTTAGGAAATTTTTCCATTTTGCCTGCAAAAGGCTGTGGTGCTTTGTTCACATTGCACTTCTACTGAAGCAAATCAACCACAGGAAAGCCAGCAAGGAATAAAAAACCCTGCAGAAACAAACTACAGTAAGTATGAGGAAAGGGATAAAAAAACCTAACAAAAACATCTCTACTTTCTTGTTTTGTTTTTTTCTGGGGGGGAAAGCTCAATTGACTCCCTCAGAGCCCCCAACAAAGTCAATGATACTTCATCTTTAATTTGATTTTTCCCTTCAGTAAGGGTGGTAAGCATTAGCACTGTAATTCTGCGAAGTGCCATTAGATAACAGAGGAATATCAAACGTGGAGATTATGTGTGGTATCAGTGGCAAAATATTACACTCAGCAACGATTTAGATGAACATTAATGTCTCAGGCATGCTGCGAGAGATGTCAAGAATTGGACAATAAAACATCTCATTCTTCAAACAATCACTCGGGGCTGATGCCTGGCTGCTGGGGAGGCAGATGGGCACCCATGGAGGCGAGCAGCCCCTCTGCAGCCGCTGCCCTGCCTGAGTTTCTCTGAGGGCAGACACCTCTGCTGTGCGGGGGAGTGATGGATGCTGCCCATTTCCAGCGGGTCGATAGCGGGATCGCTGTAGACCACCGTTATTTTTGTGTTTAATTCACTGAATAAAATGAACCAGGTAAATCACTCAGAGGAGATGGGAGCGGATGTTAATAGGCACATTTGCAGCGCTATCTAAAAATGAGCTCTGCAATTACTGACTCATGCCAGCACTTGTGTTTGGCGGTGTGACTGGAGGCAGCGCTCACCCGCCCTGCCAGCATCCTGGGGAGCAGCCCCTGGGCTCCTCAGAGAGGGTTGGGGGCTGCAGTTCAGTGGAGCTTTGCCAGGGTGATCCCCAGACCCTGGCAGGACACCACAAGGGAACAGGGCCCTGCTGTTTTGCAGACTTGCAGGCCGGAGGCTGAGCTAGGTGGAACAGAGCAGGGTCGGGCAGCTTTTCATAGACTCACATAGGGTTGGGTTGGAAGGGTCCTTAAAGCTCATCCTATTCCAGTGCAGGTGGTGCTGAGCTCTTTGGGCAGTGCTGAGCTCTCTGGACAGTGCTGCCATAGAAGACATGGTGCCTTTCTCCAGAAGAAGTGCATGGGCTCTGTTCCCACTCTCCCTGGGGCAGGAGTGGAACCTCCTGAGCATCCTCAGCCTTGAAGTTTCCCAGCCTCCCTGAGAGGCTCTGTGGTGCCAGGCTGGACCAGGCGCTAGACAGGCAATGCGCAGCACTCTGCCAGCTCCCCAAAATAGCATCGTACCCAAGGCTGGATTAATCCCTGCGGAGCGTCACTGCCAGAGCAGCCCATGGTGGGTGCTGGGAAGCAGTCACGCCAGTACGCAGCATTCCCGCCTCGGCAGGAGGAGAAGGACAGGGTGGGGGGCCCCGGGTGACTTGGCCATCGACCCGTTTATTGCAGCAGAGCAGAATTAATCGCTCGGATCAGCAGAGTCATTGTAGCTTACAGAAAACAAAACAAAGGCAATTATTATTCCTCCCTTGTCGGGAGGCTGTGGCTAATCTCGTTACGCGCAGCAGCGAGGCGCCGGGGAAATCTCACGGTGCTGATAAAGTGCTCGCCAGCTGCACAAAGCAATTACCGTGAGACCATGGAGTGTGCTGGGTGCTCAGCCCCTCCTGGGGGGCCAGGCAGGGCTGTCCCCAGCTGAGCGTGTCCTACCTGCCCTTGCAGGGAGCCCTTTGGCAAGGTGGGTGCTCCTCCTGACCTCCAGGTGCCTGCTCCCACATCAATGTTGATGCGTGGTCTGCCAAAACCTTCTCCAGAAGAAAAGCAATTTTGGGGCTGTGGGACTGATTCCCCCTAGGCACCCTGAGTGGTGTCATCATTCTTGTGGCCAGAATCAGCCAGAGGCATTGCCATGTCACCCAACAGAGATGCGTTGTCCCAGAAGGTGTCATAGCTGCTCTGGATGCTGTGCAGGCTGGGATAGAACAGCGATTGAGCGGTGCTTAGGGTTTTTTTATAACTCTTAAATCATTCCCCAGCTCTTGCTGCTGCTTTAAATTGTAACTTGGCTTTTAAAAAGTTTATCGTGCACTAATTCATTCAGCCCGTTCATTTCCATTCTGCTGACAGGGGACAAAATTGCTTCTTTTTCATCCCAGAGAATTCTAACTTTGTCAATTTATGGTGCCTTTTTGATTTAATCAGGAAATTTCCTAAACTTCCGTGGCAATAACAAGACATTTTTCAAGCAGTACCTGAGAGCTGGCTGGGCATTATTTATAGCCCTGGTGCACACAGTATTTCGGAAGGACTTCCTGTGAGTCACGGGTGGTCAGAAGATGCGGGTTGTTCCCAGCATCACTTGATTCTGGTCCTGGGGAGCAACTGCAAAACCCCATTTTTTGCCTTTATTTTGCCATTGTCTGAAAAGTCCATGTGTTGCACTTTCTCTCTTCCCACCCTGGAGCAGCCCAGACCCCTGGCATGACCTGGACATCCTGGCCACCTCCACTGCCAGCATGTCACTTACATGCCATGGATGGAACCGCTTTGGTGCTGCCCTGCAGAGCTGGTATCATGCTGTTCTGTGCTGAAATACTGTTATTTCACTCTTCCAAACACTGTCAGAGCAAGTCACGGGAGAGATTATTTTTGGCTCTGTTCAGCGTAGTTACCTAGCAATTTGCAGGAGGCTTGGTGATACTGGGGAGCTACTCACACCACACGAGCTGCTTTGCAGCGAGCAATTCGGTTGCTGCCTTTGGTTCCTTCTGCTGCTCACAAATAACCCAGGTGCCAGCTTGGAATCTTACAAATTTGTTCTCGGTTGGACGGATTTCAGACCCGTTGCTAGTGTGTGAAATATTTCCTCTGATCGTTGCTTTTGAGTGCTCGCCGCCTGTGATTCCCCCATCACGCCTGGGCTCAACTGCCGGCGTGCAGCAGAGCATTTCCTCTGCCTTGTGTAAGGAAGGGAAAACCACGGCATGTGCTGATATGGATGTTCTGTGGAACAGTGCTGGGAAACCTCTTTTGATGTTTTGCTTTCACATTTCTCAAGTTGAAAAGAAATAACGTGTGAACGCCTTCCCCTTCCGCTCCCAGTGCCGTGTGCTCCCCTGCACGCTCAGCACCGCCGCTCTAACCAGCCGTAAATACTGTTTGTGTTTGGCTTATTATCTCCAAGGTAATTTATGCTTTTCTGCTCATCCAGGGCGTTTACAGGCCTTCTGTTCACAGCTGAACTCCAAGTGTTGTGATGAAGAACTGCTATTGTTCAGTTAAGAAGCAATGTTGATTGCCAAAAACCAACCAGAACCTGTTTTCTATTCTTCCAGTGGCAGACTGGAGGGGAAAACCTCAAGAAAAAGGCCCTGTGGGGCAGGACAGGGACAGTAGAATCTAGGTGGCAAAGAGCCATGATGCTACGGTAAATTGTCTAGAACTTTAATTAGGAACAAATTAAAGATATTCCAATTTCACATATACCATGACCCATGTAATTAAATTATTGCTAAAATGCTCTAGACTTCGTCCTATGGGCATCTCTGGCATCTCTCACTGCCACTGTTGCTGGGCTTTTTGCCCATCCTGGTGGGTAATTTCATATCCTGAGAGAACGTTTGTTGTGGGCAATAGGTTGGATCTCATTGATTGCTATGGCTGAAGGACACTTGCTGAATCTCATCAGGTTGTGGCACTGCACGTTCTGCAGTGGGCAGTGTCTGCATGGTGACATCAGCAGAGAAAGACGATGCTCTTCAGGAGAAACACCTTCAGGAAACTTCTTCTGTGGCACATCCATGTTGGCTGGAACTATTATCCAACCATTTTGTTCTCTGAAGCATGCCAGAGAAGACAAAATGAGAACCATGGTCCTTCTGGAGCTCCAGCGGGTGCTGGATGTTTGCTTTAAATAGAATTAACCATGCAAATTGAATCATGTGAGTGTAAATTAGCACTCGTTCCACCAGTGCTCTCGGTGTCGATTAACCTACCATTTACCCCAAGACATCTGCTAAGTGCCATTCTTTCGAGTACTTAAACAGCACCTCTCTCTACCAGAGAGCCCCAGCCCCGTGCACCAGCAGAGCTGCCGCAAGCCTGTAATTATCGTTAAAGGGCTATTGTGCTCCTGGCGCTGATGAAGGCAGCGGGTGAGGTTTTCCAGCCTGGCTCCCTGCTTGCCAAGGGGAGGATGAGTGAGGCTGGGGCTGAAGCCTGCCTGCTCCTTTCCCGTGCCCACTCTGGCAGCAGGAAAGGTCCTGGCACACAACTGTGATGAGTTGCCCAAATATCAGCAGAGGTTGTTGGTGTAAGAAACTGAAAATGGTCTGTCAGAAGAAGGCTCCCCAGCCAGTGTTGCTGCCCAGCAAGGAGAGATCAGTCTTCTGGAGGATTGCAGCCCCCATTCTGTCTTGCTGGCATTGCTTCCACTGCAGCTGAAATGGAGGGAGAGGGCCCAGGGCTGCAGTGAGCACCGTGTGGTTCCAAGCCTTTCACAGTGTGAGCTGTTATTTAAGCCTTTGATGTCATAGTTGGGAGAATTAATGTGTTAACCTCTTGGAGAAGATGGTGTGCGGGCAGGCTGGAGGCACCAGCACTCTGCCCTGTAGCACAGCTTTGCTGCTGAGTGTCAGATCACAGCTGGAAGTGGGATGAGAGGATGAACAGGTGGAGGATGATGGCATTGCTGATGCCCAAGCAGCTCAAAGGGGTGCCTTGGATCCTCTGTCTGCTCTTTGGCTGGGCCCCTCCTAGGAAACATGGATGTGATGCTCACTGGCTTCTCGTTTTTCCAGCCTCTTCCTGCAGTGTGAGAAAACCCATTGTGGCTGGTGTGAATGGAGTTGGACACAATTCCTCCACAGTGGTTATGCAAATTCCTGGCCATAATGACATGTTGTCGTGTGTGATGCTGCGAACAGATGGCCTGAAGACAGGCTCAAGATCGGAATTAGTCCTGGGCTCCTGCAACAGAGCTGGGAGCATATGGGCCTCATCGATCCTTGCTTTAGCCTTAATAGCAGAGGGAACAGTAACATATGAATAAAAGCCAAAGGAGAAGGAAAAAAAACAAGATTGTGGTGATTCAGTGGCACTCAGGCTCTTCTGAAAAGCTGAAATGGTCCCTCCTCAAACTCGAGCATCCTACCAGCAACAGACAGCTTTGCTGTGGAGGATCCCTGAAGGCTGGAGCAGCTCCTCTCTGCAGCAGCACAGACCGGTCTGCACGCAGCCGAATCAGAGCCCTTCAGCCTTGTTATTTATGCTGTGGCTTCCCAGCGGCATGAAAGCACCAGCGGTGGTTTAGAATTCCATTTGGCATTTTGTTTTATTAGGAGGTTTCGGGAGCTGCCATGATGGATGGCTGCTTCCCTCCTGTTTGTCACACCCGTGCTCTATGAGTTATCAGCGGCTGGTTTCTGACTTGGAGCCGGCACAAGGGGCTTTGGAAAATGGGGCATCGCTTGTTCACTGCTTATAGCTTTGTAAATCCATGAAGGACTGGGGTTCTTCTGCCTTTTATTTCAATCTAATGGTGGTTTAAGGCAGCTCACTGATGCTGCTTGGGATTTCTCCAAGGACCAAATAGGAAACTGATACGTACCGTGGAAGTGCTGAGCAGCAAAGATTGATTCTGTCAGTTAAACATCACACAAGCATAAACAGTGTGTGCTGCTGTGCCTGCTCCCCTCTGACATCAGCAGAACCAAACCTTCCCATCAGCAGGCGAGCTGTCACTTCTAGCCCTGAATGCAGCATCTGGATGAAAACGGGATTTTTTTCTTTTTAAGCTCTCCTATTCCTAATCAGCTGGGTGTCTGGGTCCTAATATTTGCCTAGAGCAAGTTCTTTCAATAATCTGAGTAAGTGGTCCCCAAAGCTTGTCACTGCAAAAGTGCACAAAAGGGATCTTGGTGTCTGTGCTGCTGAAATTAATTGATCCTGATATTTTCTTGAGGAGGGATAAAAAGAAGAGAATAATGTGGTTTCAGATCAGGACAGCTGAAATCCCAGGGAAGTTGGTATTTAATGGGTGCCCACAGCTGCTTTGCCAGGCTTCAGGGGAGCTCTCATCCCAGCCCTGGGTGCACTGGTAGCCAGTGGCTGGGAAACAGCCCAGCATTTTTTTGTTCTGGTTACACATGACCTGAAAACACCCACTGGAAAGATCTTTCAGCCCCCCTCAGCCGCAAGGACAGTCTGTCCTTCCTGCAGCCCTGTGCCCTCTGGCCATCAGAGACCCCTGCTGGGACAGGCCCACGCTGACCCCCAGCCCTGGCAGTGCTGTCAGCATCTTTGGTTTCCATGGCAACTGCAGAATGCCAAGTATGGAGCTGGTGCACACCACAGCATCACCAGCTTTTCCCGGTTCCTTCAGGAAGTGGAGTTGCCCACAGGGCTCTGGGTGTAGGACACTCTGCATGGCCAGACCCAGCTGCAGGGGGTTTATTTCCAAACCACTGTGCAGGAAGGGAACTCTTCCACCCTCCAGAGAAGCACATGTGGATATTTTTAGCAGGGCAACGAGACAAATAAGCTCAGCTCTTCCAGCCATCCATCTGCTTTGTGTGTTCTGGGCCCCACAGCCTTTCCAAGTAAATTGAGTCCTGCACCAGGACTCTCCCTGAGCCACTGTACTGCAAGGCCATGGGGTTTGCTGTTAGGAAATGCCCATCCCGGGTTTCTCCTGCTCAGGGTACACACAGCCACGATTCCTGGGAGCTCAGCTTTCTCTGATGCTGTCCTAGAGGCAAGAATTTAGGATTTTACCTCCTGCCTTAACCAGAGGCAGCTCAGCTGGATGCTTAGGGCAGACTGTGGCTCTGCGATGTCCGTGGCTGCCCATAATCCCCAAGCAGTGCCAGCAGCACTGTGACTCCCACCCTCACCCCAGGCCTGCTAGGATGCTGCAGGTAGAGTGAGCATACGATAAATACGGTCCCAGGATAGTTCCAAGAGCAGTCTCCTGATGTATGATGCTCCCTGTCATTTTCCAATCACTCTTCATTGACACTGAGAGAAAAACCCGAGCTGAGCAGCTGTGACCTCAAACGTGCTCCCTGCTCCCATGGCAGGTGGTACCCGGCTGTGCCAATTGGAATTATTTATGCTTGAAGCTGAAGGGCAGGGACAGGTGGGTTACACCTTTCCTGCCAATCCTGGGAACCTGCAGATGCCTGATGCTCATCCATGATCTTGGGTTTTGAGAGTTTTGCACAGAGGCAGAAGGCACAGAGAGCAGGGAGGTTTGGGGTGCACAAAGCACAGACTGGGGAGATCTGGGACCATCCTGGCCCTGGTGAAGCTGCTCCCGGAGCTGCAGAGCAGAGCTCGGTCTCCCTGGCAATGGTTGCCATGAGATCACTGCTGTGGTGCTGCATCGGCCTGGCTTCAGTCAAACATGCTCTTCCCAAGGGAATGTGCTGGTGTTGGACTCCCCAAGGAGGACAGGATGGATGGGCTCCCCTTGATGGGGAGAGGGCAGGAAGAGGGAGCAACCTGGAGGTCTGAACCTGGCAGTGGAGCTGCCCCCAATCTGCAGTGAGTATGATGTGATGCAGGAGTGAAGCCCATGCTTCCCAAACTGCTAACAGGGTCCTTCCCAGAGTCCCAACACACTGAGGAAGAAAGCTATCAGACAGACCTCTGCAGTGGATGCAGTTTTCCACACATAACATGGCCTGGAAGATATCTATAACCTATATTTCAGTGGATATTGAACTTTCCCAGGTCGATGCCCAGGCTGCAGTCAGTCACTGTGGCCTTGGTGCTCCTGGAGTTGACGGAGTAACAATTTCACAAAGTGCCTTCTGTCCTCCAGTGAAGAATCAGTTACTCTGTGAGATAGCTCTTCTGGTTTGAACAAAAAGTCCTTTACAGGAATGTAAGTTCCTCATTTTAAATCCAAACGTAAAATTTAAGAATTCCATTACCATAAGAAAACCAGTGGCTCGGGTAAAGCATTTGATCACGCATGGAAAATTATCTAGTCAATGTTGAAAAAGCATTGAGAAGCATGTGCTGGCTTCTCAGAACCTTCATCTGTCTCTGCTGGGCAGAGCCAGCTCCTGGAGAGCTCACACTGGAGTGGTTGAAGTTATCCAGAGAGAGCTGTCCCAACGTTTCCCAGATTCCTTGCATGTGACTTCTGTATCCACTTTTCCACATGAACAATAACGCTGAAGCGAACGTCAGTCATCAGACAGGCATAATTGGATTTGGAAAATGTGATATTGTGAATTAAGTTGACTGATGGGGAAGTGTCAGTTTTATTAACAATCTTCCTTCAGATGATAATTTTATATCTATAAGGATGAATTACAAGAGTACTTGAAAGCATCAGTCTCAAATGATGAAGTCATTTTAATAAAGGCTGACTTTCTCTTTCATATACTTGTTTTTAAATATTTTATCTCCTTATGGGAAACTGTGTCCAATTCAGAGCCAAAACCGATGTAAAAATGCCATTTTCATCTTCACACAGAGAAATACCTTCACCCTCAGGTGAGCTCCCAGCTGGGTGCAGCCTGGCCTGTCACCTCTACTTGGGGTTTCAATGCAAATCTGAACATTGAACAAATCTTCTTCCTTTCATGGTATTTTTCCAGAAGGAAGAGGTGGGAAATGCAGTAAGAGGAGGAGTAAAATAGAAAATCTGACACTTGGAAATATCTCCACCTCCCTTCAGCTAAAAAAACTTGTCATTGGCTTTATCCACACCTTTCACAGCAAGGGGCTGGTATTCCCCTCATCCTTCCAGCCGTGATGCTGCTGGAATTGAAGGATTTGGTGTTTTTACAGAAGTGCTGTGGGGCAGCTCAGATGCAGGTCACCATTTCCCTTTTCTACCTCAGCTTAGTCTGATTGAGAGCGCCTCACTAAATGTTTGATGTGCCTCCAGCCTCAGTGGAGACTGGAGCCATGTCCCTCACGGACACTGGGCTGTGCACAGCCTGTGGTCCCCTCTGACCGAGCCTCTGTCAGGGTATAGCAGCCACTTCATTATGTCCCTATTGATCAATTAAATGCTTCATGCCTTATTTATCCCACAGCCAGGAAGGAGCATTGCAGGAGCAAAGAGCAATCGGGTTGGACTAAAATCTAAGGAAGAAAAATGAGCTGATAAAAGCCCTGCTGCACCCGGCTTCCCCCTCAGAGGAGCCTTGAGAAAGTCAGAGTGGGGTTTTTTCTAATGAAAAAAATTTGGTAAAAACCCTTTTTTGGCCAAAATTTGAGTTGTTTGCATGTGTGCAAATGGTGACACAGTGGGGGAAGGAAGGTTTGTGCGTCCAGGGGAACCTGAAGCACAGCAGAGCTTTGTGGAGCTCTGGGCATTTGTGCCCAGTCAGGCAGTCAATCCTTTGCACCCAGGATCTGGGGATGGACTGATGGGCAGATCCCAGCCCTGGGATGAGGCAGGGCTGGGAGGCAGCACAGGCAGTGGAGCCCATTCCCTGACATAGATCCCTGCTACCACTGACCTGATGGGACGGGTGACCTATTTATTTATACTTGAGAGATGAATGGAGGGAGGCAGCTGCTGGATTGCCCAATGTTGAGTAGAAAGATACCTGCAGAACACCTGGGGAGACCCAGAGAGACAGACTGCTGCTGCAGCTGCAGTGGGGAAACCTGTCCTGACCCACTGCTGGAGACAGAAAGGTGACATGTCAGGGTCTGACACGCCCACTATTTCCCCCTCACAAAAGGAATCCCCAATTTCAAAGTCAAATTAGAATTCCGGCTGGTTTTTGGTGAAGATCTGAATCTGCCAAAGCGGTTTTGTGCTGCAATAGTTTGAAGTCAGATGCTTAAGCGGCAGAGAGAGCGCGGGGCTGGATTTGCATGTGAAATGAATCATGCCCAATGTGATTAAAAATGCCATAAAGGATGAATTTAAGATTTTTTTTCTTACTTACTATTAAAGTTTTTCAGTAATTTTCCACCCCCTCAGCTGAGCATCGTTCAGATGAACTGGAGAGAAACTTTCTCTGCGATTCATTACTGAGAGGTCTGAGGGGAATTCTCTGTATTTCAGTGAAAAAGCAAAGCTAAAAATAAAGGTTTTTCTATCAGCAAAGTATTTGTGTAAAAACTGAAACTTTGGGGAGCATGAGGGCAGAAATGTATCTTGGAGTGGTTGGCGTGGACTGAGCAGGAAAGGGAGAAGGAGCAGGCAGGGTGTGGTGCAACTGGTGTCTTTCAGTGTGTGACAAGGCCCCAGAGCCGTGTCTGGAAGGCAGCTTGGCACTGGCATCAAACACTGACCCAAACTGATCTGGAAAACTCAGTGCAGAGTGATGGAGAAAGGGCAATCTCACTGTCACAAGATGGTTCCACAGGTAGCTCGGCACAGTGTAGTGTGGAGATGTGCCAGGCAGCTGAGACCTCCCTTCAGTGTCTGCTAAATTTGAGGATTGAGGCAGAGCACAGGGTGCTCTGGCTCATGGAGGCCATGTAGGATGTGGGCAGAGCAGCTCCAGCATTGTGAGCAAACAGGAGGCTGGACTGGGATTCCATTGCTCCATCTTCCAGCCATTGAGCATTGCCAGAGTGACCCCTGGAAAAGCCACCACTGGGCTCAGCTTGGGGATGAGGAGCTGCCACACTCTCTCCAGCCCATTTCTGGCACCAGTAGCACTATTCTGTTGCCAGTCCCAGAGCTGAATGTAAACCTGAAGTTTGCACAACACCAGCCCAGCTCTGTGTAACTGGCTGGCACAGATGTGCCTCGTGGCCCAGGAGCAGCTGCTGCCTGCATCCCTGTCCCATCCACATCCCCATCCCACCTGTATCTCCATCCTACACACATTTCCATCCCTCCTGCATCCCCATCCCTCCTGCATCCCCATCCCACCCACATCTCCTTCCCACCCACGTCTCCTTCCCACCCACGTCTCGGTGCCCACGGACACAGCAGTTACTCCCTGAGGAAAGATTATTTGCATGATTAGAAAAAAGGGGGAGGAACACTGCCGGCAGCAAACCACGCTCCTTATCCATGCTCTTATGAAACAGATGCGTGTCAGCAGACGTCTTAATGCAAGCATCTAAACCAGTGAGAGCAGAATCAGTGGCTGGGGGAAGAAAGGAGATCCCTCTCCACCTCCAAATGCTGGCTGAAATCGTATTTGTATGTAAATGCAGTTTCTGTAAATGCACACTAACTCACCAGTAGCTCCAGGAGCCATTGAGTATTCATGGCAGAAGAGCTTTTTACCCGAACAGGAGTTTTCGAGGGTACTTTACATGAATTTTTCCTTTTTCCTCTGCGTGTCGGAGTTTGACTAACACGTTGAAAATTAAAAAATAATTGAAACGGATCATATGCAGCTCAGCAGGGGCCTTATTTTCCGGTGAGTGGCAAGGGAACGGAGGAGCGGTAACGCACAGCTTTTGTAGCCTTGTCACTTTGATGAATTCTTAAGGAACATCAGCGGCAGCGCGGGGAGTCTCTGCCTCAGCCAGAGCAGCAGCACAGGCTGGGTCGGAGAAGCCTTATCCCAGAGAAGAGTCTGTGTGTTTTCCATTAATCTGCAATCTCCTGTTTCCTTGTGAGCACAAACTGGAGACGGAACGCGCTGATGGGAGGAGCGCTGGCACACGGTGGAGCTTCTCCCCAGAAATGGCCCCTTCAGCACTGGCACAGGAAAGGTCCCTTCTGGATGCCCACAGCCAAGTTCAGCTCAGGTGTTACATCACCTGGTGCTGATCGTGTTCAGCCCGATGACAGTCACATCCCCGATGGCATCAGTTCATTACTGCACACAGACAGTGCCAACCTCCCACCGTGTCTGGCCATGCCATCCCCCAAACCAAACCCCACCCCTCCAAAGCAACAGAGCAAACAAACCTGGGGTCGCAAGGAGTGGTCCTGGAGCCCCAAAAAGGCCTCGCAGTTCAGCCAGGGAGGGTCTGCCAAGGACGGCTTCCCAGGGAAAATCAAACCTAATCATGGCTTGGAATCGTGTCTGCCTGCAAACATTTCCATGCCACATCTGCTGCTTTGAATTAGGACCTGAATATTCATCTCCAAAATGTATAATTTATACTTACAGCAGACAATTCATAATTTAAGTGTTATTGCTCTAAATTAAGTATTACATTTAAGCTGGCTGTGGACCAGATAACTAAAACCAAGACACCACAAAGAGGAAACCCGCACTTTGGTGGTTCATACCATGAGGTATGACTGGATGTCAGCAGCCAGGCACACTCAGAGTGAGGATGCCCCATCCAGAGCAGGGCAGGACCCAGCCATTACTATGCTCCCACCTGCCCCCCTCCCTCCTCCAACAGCAGTTGCAAGAGAAGGAAACGAAAAAAAGTCAGAAATGAAAAAGGAAAATTAAACATGAAAATTTAATTAAATCACCCTTTGATCACTCTCTGTGGAATGGACTTCATTCGGAAGATTATTTGTTGGAGAGCAATAACAGCTTCTAATTATGAGAGGATTCAATGTGGAACAAGGGGGTTATTATATTTTTTAAATCAACCCGGTTTCCCCTATACCAATCAACAAGAGTGCCTGCACATTACCAGTTAACAATATTAAAGTTGTATTTTACAGCCTGGTTACTCAGCAGTGTTTATGAGTGTGAAATATCTGGTTTAAAGCTGACACAGAAATATCATCAAAGTGGTCCATGGAGAAACAGCTTGTGCCTTAATTGGAAAAAGTGGGTGCTGGGTGCAGCTGTCTCCCATGGAAGGCAGGGTGGGAGATGACGGGCTTTTCCCACAGAGCCATCCCCCTCTCCATGGGCACTGCTGTGCTGGCGAGTGGAGTCACAGCCCCACCATCCCCAGGACCAGCCTTCCCAGCTGTGACAAAGAGCTGGAGATGTGTGGCAGAGGCCTGGTGAAGAGTGGGGACCCTGGGCATCAGTCACCCAGGCTTTATCTCCCACTGAGTAAATCCCCTGGAAGAGCAGCGTGGCTGCCTCGGCTTTGTGAATGAGGCCCTTAAAGATTTGCATATATCATAATCCATGTGAGTCATAACCAGCCAGTGCTTCAAATGCTCTCCGAAAGAAAGAACCAAATATCCCCATTAGAGCTTTTATCCCCTGCTATTTCATATCACAATAAAATGTCAAAAGGAAAAGAGAAGCAGATTTCTGATATTATTACTTTGAACTTTTCTTGGCTATACTCCCCTGAAGCATGACATTTACTGAGGAGAGGGAGAAAAGAAGAGGCTGGAATATCTCCTTAATCATCTTTATTTCAGTACTGTGGCATTGAGCAGCTGGACCATGTCTCCTGCCTGGATGGGAGAGAGGATGGGTGTCTCCACAGCCCTGAACCCTTCCTGTCCCCTCCTTGATGCTCTGCCTCAGTGCAGCTGGAAAGAGGCAATGGCCAACATCCTCATCATCATTATCATCATCATCATCACCACTGTCATATCGACATTAAGATAAATTTAGCAACATGTGGTGTAGTTTAGTAATATTATAACATTTAGCACTTTCGAAGGTGTCTGGTGGTTGATCCCGAGCTCTCCCAGCAGGAGCAGCCTGAAGAGCATGTCCCTGGACATTCTTGCACAGGATCCTGAGGGATCTGTCCTAACTGTGTCTCTGAGGTCTGGCTGTGCCACAGGATTTACACCACAGCGTAAAGGTGTCCGCAGGGAACTACAAATGAGTCAGTTTGTTAAAAAAATCCCAAGTCATTAAAAGTTCATAGTGAAAGGAAAAGTGGGAATAGATGTCATAAAAAAGTTAGAAGGATAAAGTGGTTCTTCCATCAAAAGCTTTTACAAGCCCATTTAAGAAATCCATTTTAACTGTATTTTAATTTCTTTTATGGACCTAGTAAAGCCAAATGGTGTCAGGGAGATTCAGAAAGGTGGGGCATTAACACTGTGCACCAGTCTCATTTCTGAAAAATCCCACTTTTTCCACAGACTGAGATTCCAAGGGTGATTTTGATCTATGGAAGTAAATCCAATTTAGCAGCTTCATCTCTCATGTTTAATTTTCACATGAACATGGCAGAGTTATACCCTGGCACATCAAAGATTCAGGAACAGGATGGGGAATTTCCAAAACACAGTACCTGGAGAAGGAGGTTCTTGGAACTGTGCTTTTCCTTTGGGGTCAGGTCAGTTTTTGGGGCAGGGGAAAAAATAATTTAAACCACCAGAAATGAAATGTCTCATGTCATGGGGACACAGTGATTGTGGCAGAGCTGGCAGGTGAAGATGTTGACCTGCTCCTGCCAAGGAAATGCTGCATGTGGGGCTCTGTGCCAGCAGTGCCAGGGGTGGCTCAAATCCTCCAAAACTCAGAGCCAGGTCATAAATGACCATGTGGAAGCCTGGCAACCATGTGCCGGGGGTCCTGCCTGCAACAGGGCCAATGTGTTTTTCAGGGAGGGGAGCATTGCCGCTCAGGATGGAGAGTTGTTATGGTAACAAATGACTCGTATTCTCCGAAGGAAGCACGATTTCAGCTTAATAGGGGGAAAACGCAGGGAAGAAGAAAAGGATAATATTTCAAAAAACTTTAATGAGACGTGAATTGTACGTGCTTCTCCTCTGGAGTGTGTAATGGTTCAGCGGGGAGGATGAGCGGTGTTCACAACCAGTCCCACGCGCTGACTGCAGCTGTGTCCACAGAGAATCCAAACTTCTGGGTGCCCTCTTGGCTCATCTGACATCAGCCAGAACACCAGGGAGATTCTGTTGGCTCTAAAGCCTCATCCCCTTCCAAAAGGTGCTGCCTGTGCAATGGCACCATGGGGAAGGCAGAGCTGAGGTGCCCTACATCAGAAAGCCTGGTGAAGGGGAGACTCCAGCAATGCTGTGGAAGGAGGATGATGCACATGTGGTGGAGACAGAGCTTCCCTCACCCTGCCTACCCACTCCTGCAGCCCCCTAGTCTGGGGGCATGCCTCTCCAGTATGGCACAGCTGTGCCATTGCCTGTGATGATGCAGCCAGCACCAGCCTGGGCTGCCTGGGCTTCCCTCACAGAGCTCCACACTGGCTCCTGCCTTCACCTCCTCTCCCCAAAAGCCAAGGAAAAGCAGTGCTTTGATAAGAAATGCAATCATTAGGAATGTGCCAGAAACCAGGTATTAATAGAAGCACTATTAGAGGATTTATGGATGATTTAAGATGCAGCCCATTCCGTTCATGAATGCCTCGTCTGTTTAAGAGCAGTAATTGCCTATTATCCAGCAGCTTCTAATGTGCTTGGCTCGTGCTGGCGTGACACGCGAAGATGCAGCACATCTTTAAAACAGCCAATGCCAATTCCAAGGACCTGCTTGTAATTTTAAACACAAAATCCAGTAAAACTCAGATGGCAGCTGAGAGGTGGAAAAGCCAACGGCACATGGTGGGCATGGAAGCAATGGCCAGGGAAGTGTTCATAGCTCGGAGGTGGGCACAGCTGTCAGCAGGTGACAGCTCTGCTTGTCCTCCAGGTGTGTTCTATCCCTCCTCCCCATGTGACACTTGTTTTGGGCCCCGCAGCAGAGACAATTTCATGGATCAAACAGAGCCAGGTAACAGCCAAAATGATGTGAAAAATGCCGTGGCAGCAAGCACACCCACAAGCCTCCCGGGTGTTTATCTGTCTGTGTGTCCTTTGCAATACACTGATTTGAATTTTTTTCACAGTGGTTTGGAACAAGTTTGCCCTTTGAAGCGCACTAATCTACCAAAGAAGCCTTAATTTCTAAATCAGGGGTGAAACTCCCCTCTCATTTGCTCCTCTCTGTGCAGGAGGCCCTGGGATGCAATGCTCGGGGGAACATTAACAACCTCTGAAGCTCCACAGCAGAGCTGACCTGTGCACACCAGTTTATTGCAAGGAGAATGGACTAAAACCATTCAGTGATGACGCAGGAGGGAGACCAGTGCCACACTCACCCCACACAGCCAGCCCTGGGCCTCCCCCAGCAGCACAAACCCACCTTCGCCGCAATCTGCAGCAGAGGTTTTTCATATCTGCAGAAAGAAATTTTCTGGTGGCAAAAATTCTTCCTGGCAGCGCAGGAAAGATCCTGCTGTTCATCTCACAGGCTCTCGCTTGCTCTGCAAGGAAGAAAAGCCTTTTGAACACCAGCCACAGCAGCCAGGCAGCGCCTTCCACTGTCTCCTTGGCGGCTTTTAATTTATAGTGCCCACAATTTGACGTGTTGATCTTCCTGATTGCACAAGGAATTGAATTGGATTCAGATTTATTTGTTCTAATTTGTGCCTCCTGTTACTTATCACCGCAGCATCGCCGGCTGTGGACGGGCTTTGCTCAGCCATCCCAATTAAAGCCTGTGAAGTGCAAATACACACAAGAGCAGCTGGAAATGCGATGAGCAGAGAGCAAACAGGCAAACAAGCCAGAGTCCACGGTGACTACAAACCGAGTCATTTTGGTGCGAGTTTCACCAAGAGGAATTGCAGCTCCATTTGTTTCCCAGTCTCTCTCCTCCTGCTGCTCCCCCAGCAAGAAATTGGCTGCCCTGGCCACAATCCCACTTGAGTCATGATACCCTGCCTCCCCCATGTCCCTGCCAGCCAGGTTATTTAGAGCCTAATTTTTGGACAGCTGAATGCTGCCTTCAACCTGCTGGGGACAGCAGGACAGCAAGGGTGACCTGCATGATCCAGTCCTTGGAGATCTGCTGATCCACAGCTGCTCCCAGGAGGTCGGGATTAGGAATGAGGAGTGTGAGTAAAGATTAAAGGGCTCTGGGCTTTTTGTAGCTGATCCTTTCTAGCTATAAGCAGCACCTACAGCCTCTTGTTCTGACCAGTGCTTTCCCTGCTTCTTGGCTGAGCCCTCCCTCCCAGCTCCGCTGTCAGGAGAGCTGAAAAGAGTCCTCCTCAGGCTGCCCATCATTCCTCTCAGCATCATTAATAGCCTGTTGGTGCTTTTGGAAGAAAAGGCCTTGCTTTTGAACTGGGGAGTCCCATCCTTTGGGTGTCTTCATGCTCCCATGTCCCTGGCAGCCCTGCAGGCCTGTGACTTCCATGCCATGGGGCCAACAGTCCCTCCTGCTTTTTCTAATAAGCTCAACTAACTGAGCTCTTTAATTCATTTAAGGGAGAGATTTTTCCAGTCCTCAGCTCACCTTTGCCTGCCTCCTTTCTGCAGAGTGTTTGGTCTGTTTCTGCTGCCATCAGGTGGGATTTTCTTCTCTCCTTATTAAACACCCCTGTGTTCTCCTTGCAGGTGGCACTACAGTAATCCATACACAAATAGCAATACAAAACAAATGCTTTTGGCCAAGCATGCTGTCATTTCTAGGTCTCCAGAGCTCAGAATTTTTTGGGGTCTGCACTCCCTATGAGGCAGCTCAGAGCACCAGGGAGCATCGAAGCTCTGCCTGACCTGGGCAACATCAGCTCCCCACCTCACTGATTCCTGCCTACAATGTCATCTCACTCCCCTGGCCTCCCGTAGTGCCCCAGGAGTGACAATGACATGGCAATCAATGGCAATGATCTCCCAAGTAGCCTGGCTGATAAACATGCTCTCGAAGCTGCTACAAGCATGTCTGAGCTGCTCATTCTGAATAAATTGGGGTTGATGCACACACTGTGAGTTGTGTGTACTTCAAATTTATCCTCTCAGTTCCTGGTGCTTCCAAACCCTGGCTGCTGTGGGTATAATGGGAACACTGATGAGCTTCCTAAAGAGTGGCCAGGGCATGCTGGTGGGATGAGAGGGACACAGCCAAGTACCCACCTCTGCAGCCACTCACCACTGTGGCTGCTGGGGTTGTGCTTCTGCTCCGTGTAGACCAGGATCGAAGAACTGGTACCTGTGTGCTCCTTAGCTGGGCTGCCAGGCTGCTTACCCAGACAGCAAAGCTCTGATCCCAGGTGGGAACAGAACAGGCTGGGACAGCAGCCACTGCCATTGGTGAGAGAGGGGCTTTGGAACAGGAGCTGGAGTTGGGCTGTGACCCAGTGGGTGATGCTCAGAGCCAGGCATTGCAACACTTTAGCCCCGTTGGGATGGATGTTTTGCAATTTGCTTTTTGTGTGTGTGTGTGGTTGGTGTGTGGCCTCTTGGTCCCCTCAGTCCTCATCCTGTGTCTAACCCACTGCTGGTAGCTTTACATAAAAACATGGTGTTTGTACAAGCAAAACCCAGACTCCCAGCCCCGCCCCCGTCCCCCAGGGCCTCCTGAACAGGTATCCATCATTGCCTTTGTTTGGTTGCCTTAATTGAGTTTGCTATTTATAGCTGATTATTGGAACCAGGTCGAACTCATCTCGGTGTGGTTTCCATAAGGAGACAGGCAATGAGGAACTCTGAGTCCCTCTGCCTGTCTGGGGCATTGTGTTTATGCTTGGTGATGGAAAATGAGGGAATGGTGCTTGGAAAATGGGATGCATGAGGGGAGATGCACGACAGGGGATGCACACCTGCAGGACCCCGTGACTCCTCTGCTCAGAACCACCACTGCCTTGCACCTGCCAATGTCTCACAAACCCCAGGTCAGCCTGGGGTGTGCAGTTTCATTCTGCAGGAAATACACATTTGCCTTTTGATCCCCAAAGTGACTGCTGAGAGGGATTGCTGCGAAGTCCTCGGGATGCGAATAATTGTGCTCCCAGTAAGATAATGAATGGCCACAGACAGCAGCTCTGGCTGGGTCTCTGTGTACTTCAGCTGCCGTTTAACACAATCATTTTCTTTACTGGCTATAAATATGTTGGAATACTCTGACCTCGTGAGCCAGCATTATTCTTGGAGGCAGAATTATTTCTTGCTCTGTGGCTCATCAGTTAGTACTGGCCTTGAAGCTGCCCGGCCCTGACAAGTGCGTGAAGCCCGATTTTACACAGCAAATGAGACACTCACAGCAGGCCTTGGGGGAGGTAGGGCAGTGGGGCGGAGCACCCTTCCCACACCAGCCCTCACCAGTGCTTTCCAGGTGATTATCCAGGTGCTCACAGTGCTGCTACCACAATGCCCGAGTGGGCAGTCGGCATCCCAAAATCCATGGAGCTCCCTCTCCCACATGCAGCGCCCCTGACACCACGTGGACATTGCACATCCCAATGTTCTTGTGGAGGCTGGAGCATCTCTTCCCATGGGTGCAGCTCATCCAGGGCAAGTGACAACCCGCCTCATGTCTGCTGCTCGCTCCTGCCCACATCAGCACTGTGCTCTCCCTCCATCCACAGCAATTCGCTTGCATGAATAATTAAGGCTTTAGTCTCCCATGACTTTCTCCTTGTATCCACTGCTAATCCCAGCATTTTGTCAAAAACCTGTTTCTTATTAATAGCCTGTTTTACAGTCGCTCTCAGCTGGTCACTTATTAGCAAACCCATTCCTGCTCTGCTGTTCTGCTGGCAGTGACCTTGGCCCTTCACCCCCCTCTGCTGCTTTTCCTCAGGAAATCCCAGTGCTGGAGCAGTGCTAGAGCAGAAAGAATTTACTGGTTAAATAATTTATCTAGATTCAGTACAGAAAGTCTTTTGAGGAGATTCATCAGCTAATAAAGAAAATTGATTCTGGAAGCCAAAGTCAATATGGGGTTAGAGAAATGCTGCCACTTGCCATGATCTCCCTTCCAGAAGCCTCTGCTGCCACATCTGGCTCACTCTCCAGGTGCCTCCCCTGCACTGCCACCTCTCCCAGTTTGGATCAGATGTGCCTGCCCACCCACCAACCCTCAAGAAGCCTTTCTTGAAACCCTTTGCAAGCTGGCACAATGAAATTTAAGGAATGGTAGCATCCAGAAAATGCTCAGATTGGTCTACAGAAAGCAAGGTGGGAGTTAGTGCTGTGCCTAGGATGTGCAGGATGGAGACCCAGCAGTTTTGGAGCAGATCATGGAAGATGAAAAATAACCAAAGGAAAGCATGGGAGAAGTGAATTTGGCAGCAGCATGTGCCCATATGTCTGGTTTGTACTTCATGTGTGCCTGTCCATATGTTGCATGAACATGTGTTTGTTCACCCCCGTGCACTTTGCACGCCAGAGCCAGCCTCAGCCCCAGCAAAATCCTCTTGTAACAGACTGAGGAGTTTTAGGAATGCTCTCCTTCCCTTGGCTGCTCCTCAAAGCCATTTATCCAAACACCTGTGACCGTCAGGGACAATTTCAGCCGTCTTTTCCCTGCTGTGGCCTTTGCCCTCTGTGAGCTCTCCCTGTGAAGCCTGAGCTGTGCTGAACAGGCAGAACTTGGGGGCTTGGTCAGTGGATTTGCCACAAGCTGGGTGAGGTTTGCTGGGAAGGAGCCGCTCTCACTGCCCTCGGTGCCTCGGCTGGAGCCATGTTCCAATCAATAATTCAGGTGCCCTCGCAGCGGCCACCAGCAGATCTCTCCCTGTCTGTTTAATGGGAAATCATGTTCCAGGGCTGAGCAGGCAGCTGCAACCCAGGGAGATTCCTGGCATCCTCTCACAGCTGGTCAAGCCTGCGCTGCTCTGTCCCTCCAGCCAAGGGGCTCAGGGTGTGCCACCCCCTGACACTGGTGAGACTGGACCTGACTGTGCAACTGGGATCATCCAGAGAAAAAAACCCCATGGCATTTCAATCATTACAGCCAAATGGGCCCTACCAGGTTCCAAGTCCACCCTCCAAGCATGACTTGAGCTGAAAATTCAGACCCATTTCCTGGTACACATCATTCAAGTGAGGTGGAACAATCAATGGGAGATATCACCTGCCGCTCGCCTCTGCAGCCAAAAACATCTCATCTGTGAACACGAAGTCATTAGGAGTGCGATTAATGGGGTCTGAAGGCAGGAGCTGCTGAAGGGAAGCTGTCTGTGAGCTCTACCCAGAGCGAGGGGTGCCCAATGGCATGGCCACCTCTCCCAAATCCCAACATCGAGCTTGCCCGAGGGCCCAGTGGAGTGCTAATGAATCTCATCAGCACCTCATCAGCTGCATCAGAGTCATGGAATGCCTTGGTTTCCCAACAGCTTTTCCTTTACTTGAGAGAGGGAAGAAATTTTGCAGTGGCTGAATCTGAGGGGAATAACCAGACCTCTCTGTCAATAGGATAAGTGTCTCCAGACTTAAAGATAGAAACAATGACTAAAACCAGACTAGAGGAGCAGGAGCCCTTGTGGGAGGACATAAAGAGAGGAGAGTTGACCACACTGACCAGGTGGCAGATGCAGGCTCTGCCCAAGGTCAGAGTAGGAGCCAGAGGTTTTCCTTTACAGGGAGGTCCATCCTCCACCTGCCCTGGGGCTTGGTGGGACCCAGCAGGGCTGAGCCACAAGAGCAGCTAGCGAGTATGGTCAAGGTCAGGCAGGATTAGAGAAGCAAAAAGCTGTGAAGACTTTAGGAAGATGGTTCAAAGAGTGAGGGAATTAATTCTGGAGGTGCCATGGAAATGATGGCACATAAAGTTAATGAGATATTGCCAAAGAAAGGGTAAACAATTAGGACTATTAGCTGCAAAGATAAACCAAGACCTATTGCCCTCAGAAACATTGAAACTAATTAAATTGAAAATTACAACATGGGAGTACAAAAACAAAAGCAAATAAATTGAGAGAAAGAATTAACTGGCTTAATATCATGATGATAATATTATTAGCAATAGGAAGTGGGGATTGTATGATTAAAGCTGTTTATTCTCAGGCTCTTTCTCTGGAAGCCGGCAGCGAGGGACAAGGGGCAGGCAGGAGGGTCCCACTGTTCTGGGGGTGCCTGGGGGTCCCGACTCAGCACTGTGGCCCCTCATGGAGGAGATTTGCTCATCCTGGTGCCCTCCCCAGTGCCGTGCCCGTGCTGTCCCCACTGTGCCAGGCAGGAGGTCAGGCTCATCTGCCTGCAGACCTTCCAGTGCCCTGGTAGAGGAGAGCCCTCCAGGAGAATCATTATCACTCCAATTACTGGTTCTGTTTAAAGGGATTAGAGCCAAATTAACTTTGCAGTTTGCCACACAGAAATAATCCTGTTTTAAGTGGACAAATTCTCCTGTAATGTTGGAGATGATGAATGGACGAGGTGCTGCTCAAGTGGATTCCCAGCTGTGAAGGGGCTGCTGGCCCTTCTTCAGGGGCACCTCCTGAGTGAACAAAACGCATTTCCTCAGAGCTGCTGAGGTGGGGGCTAATGCGTTGGTGATGGTTACCCATCAGCAGCATCCCAGCAGGAGTTGCAGGTTGAGGAAGAAAATGCAGGCTGGGAAGAATAGGAAGACGCTTTGGGCATGAATTTGTGCACCTTGGAGAGAAAGGGGAAAAGAGGAAGCCACAGCCAACCCTATCCCAGTTCAGATTGCTGCAAGATTCAAGCTGATAAAATAGCCTTCATACATCTTTTGTGCTTTTGCCCATTTCAGTAAAGTGATCTGTCCTGCTGCATTGCAAAACCGAGGCTCACGTATGTGTGGGTTCCCTAGAAAAGGATATCTCCTCCCCTCCCAGATTTGGGAAACTCAGCACAGGCTTTAAAGCCACACACAGAGCTGCTAAGCTTCTCACACACTTTCAAAGCATGGAAATAAAGCAAAGCAAAAGGCAGCCAAGACACCGAAAATTAAGAGAAAGCTGAGAGGCTTGTGAAGGCAGAAAGGGGCAAGTTTATGGTGTGGTTCCATTCAAACCCTCCACAGGTACCTGGAGCCACAACGGTGCTGGCAGAGTCACTGTGCTAGTGCCCTGCTGGGCTGGGTACAACATCTGCAATACCTGTGATCCGGGCAGCGAGCGAGGGGGCTCTTTTTATGGTCATTTCATTATGATGCTTAATTTCTTCTGCTGAAGCAATTACCTTCTCTGGGAGGAAAGCAATATCACTTTCAGGCATATGGCTGTTATTGCCACCCCTCCCAGCTCCGCTGCTGCCAGTGCTTCCGCCACCGGTGGAATAACAATTGGGATGGGATGTGGGAGCCAGCAGCTCGGGCTGCACCAGGACAGACAACAGACTTGCAAAGGGGAAGATAAACCCATCCACTGGCCGAATATTTACCTGAAGGGGGTTGCGTATCACATTCAAAGGACAATCTACAAGGGCTGATCAAACACTCAGTGACCTCCAGGAAAAACCGAAAGTGATAGCATGTACCTGGCTGGCGATTTCATGGTCTGTTTTCATCACCAAGTTCTCTGTTTGTTGAGGAAACTGCAGCATCCTGCATTGTTTGAGTTCTGTTTATTATTTCTTACACCATCTTCAATTAACAAAGGAATTAGCACCAATACATGTAATTTTCTATTTTCATAGGCAAAAAAAGTTACTTCTTCATCCAGTTAAATGAATGTGGGAGGAAATCCAGTATATTTTTCTAGCCAGGCGCCACTCTGCACAGGTGCTGGAAGGGTCTGACTACAAATCATCTGACCCAATTCAGTGTGATACAGCCATCAAACAGGAGTTTCTTGGGAAGACTACCTGACTTAACGATGGTTCTCTTCTAATTAAAAGTAGCCTATCAAGGGTTATAGTGCTGGGATAGAAACTGTGGAGGCAAAGGAACGGATCACCTGGTTCCATGTCAGAATACCACCACAGAAAGGAGATGGAAAGGTGCTAAGCAGGAACAGGACCACACAGCAACAATGGGGACCCAATGAGGGCCACAAATCTGGCTATGGCTCCACAGTGGGGGGGAGGTGACAGAGAAGGGATGGCCACTGTGGGGATGGCATTGGGCAGGGATTGTCCAGGCATTCTCTTCTGAGGGATGAAGGGAATTAAGTGTGGCAATTACAGCCTGGTGGGACAGTGGGCACCACACAGGGCATGAGCTCGGCAGGACTGGGACACTCACAAATGGGCAGTGGGATGGCCTCAAAGCTGGTGTGTCACAGCAGCTCTCCAGGGTGTCATGACATTGGCAGAGCCCAGTGCCACTGGGAGCTGTGGAGGAGACCTCTGAGGACACGAGGTGTGATAGATGCTGCCCATCAAGAGGCAGCCAGAGCTGAGCTCCACTTGCTATCCAGTTGTCTGCTTTTAATGGATATAAATGGTTACCTTTAGCGCTGAAAAAGCTGAATAGATACAAATATTACTGATAGCATGTGGGTGCACTGGGGCTCATTATCCTTGGGTAATCGAGGTTATGTGGAGCTCTTCTCCTGTATCTGTCACTGTCTCTCTTGTCAATGTGCTGAAACAGGGAAACCTTGAGGACAAATTGCCCAGGGAGCAGGGGAAGGGCTGGGACCCAGATCCTCACTGGCCTCCCATTGTAATGCCACACAGCCCCAGGCAGCCTCTGTTGGTCCACGGTTTCAATCAAACCCCTGCAAGCAATCACATATTTGGTGAGTTTTGTTTCTCTTGGTCTTCACGAGTCACTGGTGAGATGCCAGTGATGTGATCAGATGGACTCACCGTTATCCCCGAATTTCTGCAGGAAGCCTTGTGAACCATACTGTGTGCACAGGGTTGGTGTCACATAGGAGAGAGCCTCTTCCTCCCCCAGAACCCATGAGCTGCCCTTTGCTCCGTGCAAATGCCACTCTGCAGAGCTACAGCAACATCCCTTCTGTAAACAAATCCAGTTCTGAGGCTGCCCTTGGCAGGGAGTTTTGAGAGGTTTCTCAGCCTGGTGAAGCTGGGGAATCCCACAAGCCACACGCAGCTCTTCCCACCCTTGATGGGAGTTATCTCACAGCACACGTTGTGTGTTTTACAACGGAATCTGTAATACAACGTTTGCAGGTGCTGAACACTGAACACTCAAGCTGAGAGATGCCTTCCTGTAGGTATTGCTACTAATGAAGCTGAGGCTGTAAAATATTCCTGGAAAGTGCTTACAAAAGGCTTTCAGATACGTCAAATGATGTTTTTCATGTTATCTCAAATTTGCTTTCTGTTTCTAAGGAATACTCAGACTTTCAGTTTCTCCCGGCCCTTCCCCCCAGTTCAGAGGAGGAGGAGGGAGGTGTGCCGTGTGCACACAGAGCTCCTTACCCAAACCTCTCAGAAAATATTGAGCTGCATCTTGGCATTGAAACACTCAAACAGTCTCGTAAAGCTCTGACTCTGTTTACTTCTTGACTAAAATGGGGAAAAAAAAGCTAAGTGTCAAATATTTCTCCTCCCATTGGCTCCTTGGCTGAAGAGAGGAACACTTCACAGAGGCCACATCATGTCCCCACTCAGCTGTGCCACCCGTGGCAGGGCCCAGCAATGCTGTATGTGCCGACACCCATCACTGACTCTTCTCCCACCACTCCCAGTTTGTTGCAACGATCACCAAAACCACCTTCTCAACAGAAAAGCAGTGCCATTGTGGAACTGATCCAAGCCTATCTCCTTGACTCCCGTTTTACCATAGGCAGAAAACCCATTAATATGATGAAAATTACCTCAAATTGCTGTTGCTGGTTTATTTAATCTGGCCAGGCTCCTTTCAATGCTCAGCCACCGTCAGCAAAGACAAATTGCCTGTCTGATGTTTAAAGGTTTTGGGATGTAGGACAGCATTGATTTTGTGTGTCTGAAAAGGTGGCGCTCCCAGGGCTTGCGGGGAGCGGGGGTTTGGTGACAAAGATCTGCTGGTGCTGATTCTCCCACTGATCCCATGTGTGTCACTGCCACACAGAGCAAGTGGCCAGTGGGCACTGTGGAAAACTCAGGGAACAGAGTGGGAAGAGGAGGTGAAGTGATGGGGAGGAAGAAAAGCATCAGGTCCCTGGGTTCTCTGCTGTTGCCCACCTCTCTGCCCACCCTGCAGCTCTGCCAGGGGGTGGCTGGGACCCAGCATGGCACCACAGGGTTTCTCTGTGCCTGCTGCTCCTCCAGGCAGCCAAAAAGTCACCACTGACTCCTTTGGGATGTGCAGAGCAGATGGAGCACTTTACCTCTCGCTGGGAAGCGTTATTGCTGGTCGTTGACTCAACAGGGATAAGCATTCCCAGTTCCAGGCAGTTATTGAGCCTGGAGGGCAGCCGGGTCCCCGCGTGCTGGGCTGGCATTGTCACCACCTCCTGCTGGGGCACTGACCTGCACCCTGCCACCATGGAAACAGGTGGGAAAGTCTCCATTACTGTTGGGGCCACCAGCCCCCAGGGGAGCCAAAATTGCCCTCCAGGAATACATGTCCCCTCAGAGAGCCCCCAAGCAGGGGGTGCAGGGCTGAGCACTCCAGCTGCCCCTCCGCAATCACGTGCCTCTAAACCAGGGCAGTTCCATACCTGATATAGCCAAATGCAAAATAAAACTGATTCCTTGCTCCTTCTCCCTCCCACAAATTCCTAGGAATAGGCCTCAAAGGGGAAGCTCCAAAGAAAGGAGCGATTAATTCTCGGTGGCACATTTAAACACCGTTTTTATTACAATTCAGCCTTTCACGCACTTTGCCCTTTTCCGATTCATTCTTGCTCTTTTGAGGTGGAACGAGGCTGATGTTTTGCAGCTCCTGTTTTCAAGGGGAGTTTTTAACTCCTGGTTTGCTGTTGTGGCTGTGCCAGACATGAGAGCCTTTCCCAGAGGATGCACCTGGGATGCTCATGGGGAGCGGTGGGTGCTCTGCTCTCCCAGAACAGGCATGATGCGGGTGCAGTGGGATTCACTGGGGCTTAGTGGGGCTCAGTGGGGTTCAGTGGGGCTCAGTGGGGTTCAGTGGGGTGCAATGGAGCACAGCTCAGCCTCCCATCCCCTGCACAAGCACGCAGTGCTCGTGCCGTGGTGTTTTACAACACACAGCAACAAAACCTGAAATGTACTGGAAATAATTCTACTATCAAATGCATTCAGCTCTGTTTGTTTGCTTTTAAATTAACATTGGGGATGAAATGATTCACTGAACTACAAAGAGATCCCTCGACTTGACAAGAATCGCAGGCAGGATTCCTTCCACTTTCAGTTATCACAGGAAAAAACATTTCAACATCTTGTCTGCTCAGCGCAAGAAAAATAGTTTTGTGCTCTGTGCCTGGGAAACAAGGAGCTTATCAAAACAATCTCCAGCATCAGAGGGACGAGATGGCAGAGCCTCTGGTGAGGCACCTTTTCTCTTGCTGTGCAAAGCCCTGGAGCTGCTGTAAGAAAGGACAGGGCTCTGAGCAGCTCAGGGCCACTTTCATGGACTGCTGGTGCCTATGGCAAAGGGAATGGATCCCTCAGGAGCCAGAGCAGAAGGAGCAGCCACTCTAAGAGGATGCTCAGGGCTAGTGCTGCAGTGTTGGACCCAAAGAAATGGGGGGAAAGGAATGTTTCTCATTGATTTTTTTCTGCAGAGAGAAGGAAGGAAGTGTCCCAGAGATACAGGGAGAGGACAAGCAGCAGGCTCTGTGCTCCCATCACCCCTAGCCTGCCTGGACATCCTTTGGAGGTCACTCATCCCTCTGCACCATGCACATCCTCTCATCCTGAGCAAAACCAGATGGATTCAATGATCCTAAGAGGTCTTTTCCAACTTATATGTGTCTTTGGTTCTGCAAAAAGCTTGTTCCCTGTTCCCTGTCTCCTGCCTGGATGAGGATCCTGCTTGCAACCCCAGCAGGGCTTTCCAGGCTCCTCCAGGAGACACTTGAGGTAACGATTAGGAGCCATGGCAGAGCAAGCATGGGTGGATAAGCCGGACTAGTTAAAGAGCACATAAGCTTGGAGTCATAATTAGACAGGTCTAATGGGGACAGGGGGACAGGAGCCACAACCTTGAAAGTATCAGGGAAGAGGACTGATAACAAGGAGGCAAAAAGGCTGGGGGCTGCTTTACCTCTTCTGAAAAGTGATTTAAACTGCCTCGAACAATTTAATTGCCATGAAGTTTTGGAGGATTTTCTGACAAACTCTAGCACAGATGAGTGAATGAGGAGTGCAGTGAGCTGGCAGCAAGCCCACACTCTGCTGCTCCCACCCCCAGCCCCCACTGCTCAGGCTGCTCCTGCCACCTGCCAGGGATGGACACTTGGATCCCAAAGAGCTCCTGAGAAGCCCAAATCAGCCTACCAAGCAGCTGGAGCATCCAACAACTCCCTTTGCAGGGCTGGTGTCTGTGCAGCAAATGTTTCTGGGTGGTTTAGGGCTAGGGAAACACTTGGGAAGGTTATGCTTCTGGGACCAAACAAAAACCGAAGAAGCCTAAGGAATTAAACATTTCTCTCCATGGGTTCCCCTTTATGAAGAAAATTCCAGTGTCCAGGTTCCCAGCTGTGCAAGGACTTAAAAAAATTCCCTGGTTTGGCATTTCACACAACACCAACATTTCTTCTGTGGGTGGGCTTTGGGGGAAAGCCAGAGTTTGAACAGATGCATGTGGAAGTGTAGACTTAGGCTGGGTTTTATTATTTTTAATCAAGCTGGTTTGCTAATTCCAGTTTGAAAGCTTCCGACTTTTCCAGAGCCAACAAGGTCACCTGACAATCAAGCTCCCTGGTTCCATCAGGGCCCTTCCACCTACTTAATGAAAACAAATGCTGCTGGGACAAGGGCCATCCTTCTTTCTGTCTTCTGGGGCCCTGAGAATGGGCTTGCTTGAGGTTTCTGTTTATAGATGTTGTGTTAACAAACGAGCCAAGTGATATTCTGGCTGCTCCCAGGTACATCTAATTGCCAAACTGTAATGGAGCTGTTCCTGGTCCTGGGTCACTAATGCTGGTAGTGTCAGCCTCTGTGTCTAGTCCTTGGCACATGAAATTCATGTTCCTCTAAGAAGGTGCAAAGTAAAACCCCTCTGAAGCCGTTTCCCACAGCAGGTTTTTAAGGGGCAGGAGAGGGGCTCAGCGGCCAATTAACGACGGCTAATTGCCTCTTGCCTCCTTTCCCAGGTCCATGCCCTCGGAAAGAGGGAGCTGACATTGCCTGGTGGTGGCTGAGCTGCTAGGGGGTTGGGTTAATCCCTTTTTATGAAGTTTGAGATCCCAGCTTTGTAGTAAATCCAGTGTTTCAGGTGGTGAAATGCCACTGCCTTTTAAAAGCAGCGTTAAACCTCCCTAGACAGGTCATGGCAGGTCCTGACCGGGAGAAAAGCCCAGAGAAGCCAGGCAGCAGGAGGGATGTTTGTCCCATAAGCCAGTCCTGAGGCCGTGCAGGGAAGCAAACATGACCTAATGGGGATCAGTTGGTTTGCAGCAGGACCTTGGCTGCAGCAGCTTCTATTTCCAGCAGCATCGAGCTTCCCTCACTTCTAAGGGCCTCCAGCCTGTAGGATGTCTTTTTTCCCCTCAGTATTCAAGTGCTGGCACAGTCTCTGGCTGCTGGCCCTGCGGGTACTGGGGGATGAATGAGGGCAGTTGGAACACAAGGGAAATAACAGCTTACTTTTATTGTGAGATAAAAAAATGGAGACAAGGCGGGAGTGGAGAAGGGCTTAAATAAAACTGTGCAGCTCAGGCTGGAGGCAGTGGAAAGCAGCAGGGAAGAGGCAGGAGATGCCGTGGGTATCTCCAGGCTGGTGAACAGAACCTGCCCATCTGTCTGTCTGTCTGTGTGTCTGTCTCTCTGCAGCCTCAGCCCATGCTGGCCAGCAGCTCACAGCCTGTAGCACTGACTCAGGGCAAGTGAGCATCCCCTTGGAGGTAAACACGGGGAACCTGAGCCCCCTTCTCTGCACCATCCTCCCCACTGTTTTCCTTCCCTCATTGCTGCTCAGGTGGAAAAATGCCACAGCTCTGGCAAAAAAAAAAAAAAAAAAAAAAAAAAAAAAGAAAAAAAGTGTTTTGTTTGTGGAATAACCTAATATTTAGGCTTTTCTCCCAAACTCATTTAATTTGTTATTTTCCTGGAAGTGTTTCCTCCCTGCATTGAAATCAGCAAGTGCATCCAGCAGCAGCACCTGGGTGGGTGAGTGGCAGGTGGAAGTGCAGAGGTTTTCCCTGGCTGTTTGGGAGACAGCAAGCCAGGCTCCCCAGAGCCCTGTGGAGGGTGGGGTGTTGGCTGCCACCTCTCCATCCACACTCCCCAGTAGGTGTAGGGGCAAAGGAGCCCAGGAGCTTTGTGGTCAGGATGGTCAGGATGCTGCTGGAACACCTGGAGTGCTCTGGGGACAGCAGCAGGGGACTGAGGAGAAGCTGTGTCCTTCTGCCAGAGGCCAGTGCCAGCAGAAGCAGTGACATGCCAAGGGACACTGCCCACCGTGGGAGCCAGGCAGGGCCACCCTCACCAGCACAAGGAGCTGCTGGGGGGCTGCAGCACCAGGGTTTTACCCTTGAGCTCTTGTTTTGCTGCTGTTCTCTGGAGCAAGACACCTTCTCTTCCCACAAACAAAGCCATAAATCCTGGCGCAAGCAGGCTTCACAGGGAGAAAAAGTGAAGCTGGGATGACAGCGCCAGGGAGTTGTGTGAAGAGGTAAATTACTTGAAATATTGCTGAAAACTTCCATGCCGTAAATATAGTTCTGATCCCAGCTAATCAATCATCACAATTATTCTATAAATAAGGGAAAGGTTGGCTGTGTAGTACTGGACTTTTTTCCTCCTCCGGAGCAAATTTGTTAGCATCTTAAAATAAACTATTTGCTCCAGGTAGTTTGTTTGTTCTCTCCAGGCTGCATCATCCTCTCATTCATTTTTCATTACCTTTGGATTGGTCATTGGGAATCTTTTAGTGCTTTTTTCCCTGCCTGGCTCTCACAAAGGGATGCGGCAGGGAGCAGGTTTTCAAACCAGCCAGACACCACGAATCCAGGCAGGTCTCAATCCAGAGTTCTCATCCCCCAGCTCCTCCCAGTGCTCACGCTTAGGAAGCCTCTGTTTAATGTCTTTTCCACAGGGCTATAAACTCACAACAGGCCATTTTTTCCCTTTTATAGATCAGCATTACTAATTTATTGGCAGTTTACTATTTGGAAATGTTCTCATATAAATTAATGGGAAGGTGATATTACACCTGAGTCCCTGGGGGAGGAGAAAGCCAAACAAACACATGGTCCCGGTGCTCAAAGAATGGCAGCATGTTAAATCACCCTTTTGCTCTGCAGAAGCCATCGTTCCAAGGGCAGAGCTTGGGCTCTGGCTCCTCCAGAGTTCCCACAGACCCCATCCTGAGGAGCCAGCCTGGTTCCAGGGTGCACAGGTTGGCATTCTTCCCTCTCTGCATAATTTGCTTCTCTCCAGCTCCCAAGACCACCTGATCTTCCTTCCTAACTGTGCTTTCCACAGCACTTTCCAGGTGTGCAGGCTTTCCCTTCACTTCATGGGATTTAATTACATGCCAGAGGAAGAAGTACCTGGCTCAGACAGCTCCAGTTGCCACTGTGAAGCGGCAGCATCCAGTGTAAATCTGTCCCATTGTGTCAGTGAAATGGGATAAAACCAGTTAAACCCAGACAAATGTACTGGGGAGGAGATGAGGAGCCACAGTACCTGGAGTGGGGGAGGAGAAGGGTTTTTTGCAGAAGCATGAGCCATTATTAAAGATTGATCCTCTATCTCATGCACTTCAGGAGCAAAAACTGAAGTTTTCTGACCCAATAAGACATCTCCTGCTTGATGGAAGGTTTCCCAGTCCCAGGTGCATCCCACTGCAAGCTCAGAGCTGGAGAGGGGCTGAGTTCTGTGGCTGCTGGGGTGTCCTGCAGTGCCCCACTCACAGGGCAGGACACAAAGACACTCAGCTGAGGGGGAACACTGTGTTCATTGACACGCTCCTTTTATTTTATCAAACTATTGCTATTTATGAGGGAAGCTTATTGAGTTAAATCACTTCTCCCGCAGTAATATAAAAATGCTGCGGCTTGGGAATGCTGACAGGCAGGAGAGCCAGGCTCACTTTTCTTGCTGAGCAGACGAGGAACAGGAATGATTATTTTGTATCGCTTTACAAAAGAGACCTTCTTGTAATATACCTGCTGTGCATTGATAAATAGCACCAGCAGATAATAAGGGCCTTGGGCAAGGAGCAAGGAAGAAAAAAGGGCTTTCCAGCATGTGAACACAAATGCTTTAAATGTGAACTAAATTGGCCTGATCATTCCTTAGATTTGCAGAATTAAACCGTGCCCAATTGTCAACATCACTGAGATTGATGAGACAAATACAGCCAAAGCAAAGGGAATCTATAACAGCCCTGCTAGAGATTCTTGCAGGGTTTAAGAGCCACACACTGTTCATGAAACCTGGTGCTATAATTTCATCCCACTCTGAGCCACTTCCCAGCAATGGGGAGCTGGGAAAGTTCATCAGCCAGGAATGCAGGATGAGGACACTGGTGCTGGAGTTGGGGATAAGCCAAGCCTAGTGTCAGACCTCTGCTCTTACAAAAACCTCTTTGCATGGGAACTGCAGGGCTCTGTGAGTACTGTGAGTACTGTGCATCCCATCAAGGTGAAACCCCAAAATTCAGCGCAGATAATTGACCTAGGAAGCAGGATAGGTTTCTTTGCTTCAGCCTCTGTAGCATGCCAGGATTAAATTAGCTTTCCTTTCCCGTGAGGAGCCTGTGATGGTTCCTCTCCTTCACAGGGCAAAGGAGACCTTTGCTTCAGCTTCACTTCTCCGGGTTGTTAACATCTCCCAGCTGACAGCCACTGTGAAGGAGAGATGCCTTGCTTCAAATTGCAGCAGCTCAATGGAAAACCTGGGGAAACCATGGCAATGCTGAGGCCAGTGTCACCCTTCTAATGATGCCAAGGATTTCTCAGCAGAGGTAACAATGGCAGGTACCTCTCCTGCTGCTGAAAGCACTGCTCCCAGGCTCCTGCAAGTGCTGTTTCTTAGGCACCTGCTTTTGACCTCAGCCAGTGCTCCTGGTCTCTCCAGGCTGTCTCGTCCTCTTGGGCTCTCCAGACCCTCCCTGCCCCCCCTGGGCTCTCAGCTCCCTGCCTGACAATCCTGTCTCTGCAGTCATGTGCCAGAGATGAATCCAGCTGAGCACTGCCTGTGCCTCCATCAAAACAAAAGATACCGGAGGGCAACACACAGGGTGGGCAGCTGGACTCCTGCTGCCTGTGCTGAAGGTGATTAAGATGCTCACTCACCTGTCCTTGGGGTCCTGCTTCAGTCAGGGCTTTGCAGCCTGGCCAGTGAGTGACAGATGATTGATTTGAGCTCATTCCTATCAGCCCTCACTGCTATCAGCCCTTGCTCCTATCATCCGTGCTGGAAAAGTGGCAGAGACAGAGCAGTTTCATCGACACACCCCCCCAGAAGTGCCTTCAGGATTCTTGTACCTGGAGGTATCTCACAGGAGGAGCTTGTCCTCATCCCACCCCACACACAGGCACGCTGAGGATCGTGGCATCCCACACTACCCTCAGCTCAACCAGGGGCTCATAAATTTCTTAAGCCAGAGCTGGAAATAAGAGGTGTAGGAGAATCTCAGGGCTGCTCCTGAATACCAAGAAGAAGAGGAAGCACTGAGCTCCCTGCTCAGCTCCAAGGACAAAGTGTTCTCCAGCTCCATCCCCATCCAGTCTGCAGCACCCTATGGGTGGCTCCTAAGGAACCCACAGGCAGTTAAGGGTGAGGACCAGAACCTGGGCAAGCTCTGGGACTGTCGGGATGGAGATTTTGGGGCTTTGACTGGCTCTGGGGTTGGAGGAGGGGTATGGAGGGGGCAGGCATGTTCCCTGCTTTCATTAAGATCCAAGGGTTTAATGCAGCTCTGCTGCCGGGCTGCTAAGTCAGGGCTTCACGCTTTCTAATTTTTTCTTTTGTCTTGCATACACACACGAGACAGATTTTGCTTCCACAAGGGATATTTATAGGACATATGTTGGAGCTTGAAGAAGCTGATTAGCGATGTTTAGCTTGAAAAGGGAAGAAACTGCATGAGAGCAGCCTGGCCAGACAAATACTACACAAGATGTGAGCTTTGGGGAGCAGCTCTGTGAGAGACTGAAATGTTGAAGGTTATTGACTCAAACAATGCACCATTTTCAAAGCATCAGGTGCCAGGTTTGCAGCCCACAGCTGAGGGAAATAGGGAAGGTTTTGGGGGTGTGGTAGCTAAATTTCTGATTTGCATCAGAACAGCCCAGGTTCAGAGGGGGTGAGCACCCACCACTGGATGGTGACCACGCTAAACCAACCTTTGTTTGGCAAGAAGCTGGGTTTGGAGCCAGATAAAGGAAAAGGCTGGTCAGAAGGAGATCCTGTGAGGTGGGATAATGCTTTTTTATCAAGGCAGGGTCCTCCCTTGCACAACTGGCTCAGCTGTAGAATTCTGCCTCCCCGGGGAAGGTATCAGGACATTCAGACATAGACCTGACAGTTCACCCCTGATGAAGGGGCTTAGTTACGGGTGCATGAGAAGCAGTTGTCATGTCTTAAAAAGAGTAATACATCATCAAAGACCCTCTAAGTTCCCGTAGATTCATTCTTGGGATCTTCCACCAGAGGACCACACGAGACTCACAGTGTTGCAACACTCAATGTAAAACTTCCATCAGGGGAGGTACCTGGGCGTTCCCACCTGGAAACTGAGCCTGTATTAACACATTGAACTCTGGGATTTGTGGGCTTTCCCCACCTCCCAACAGATCAAGAGTGAGACCATCACTTCGAACAACATACATCTAAATTACAACAATCAATTCTTGTCACTGGATCCCCGGGTGCTGAGATCTTTCCACTATCTACTCTTATCCCTTCTTTCTCTCTTTTTCTTTTCCTCATATATTTTCTTAAGTGATACCTTTATACTTTTATATTGCTATATTTTTATTAATGTTAACCAAAATGGCTTCATATCCCCTTTTCCATTGCAACCAAATTGTTTTAAAATAAACCTTTCATACACACACACACACACACACACACACACATATATATATATGTATAAAAACACCAGTCATCCAGTGTCATTCCACTCTGATTTGCCCAAAGGGGCCTATTAACAACTCTGTTACCCCATTTTCAGCTCCTTCCCTCCCTCACTGGGGCCCAGGGCTGTCTGAGATCACTGGGCTCCTAGAGCTGGGGATGTGAAGTGGCTCTGCCTCCCCTCCTTGAGAAGGTCTCTGGGGACAGCGCACCTCCCTGGAAAACTGAGCTGTGGCTGCAAAGCTGGTTGACACCTCCAGGCAGGTAGTCCCCACAGCTGGGAGGCTCTGGGGGTTTGGACAACTCTTCTAGGCTTGCAGATTGGGTCCATGAAATCCCATCCAGCTTTTCCCCATCTCAGCCCTTCTCTCCCATGATTCTCTTTCCAGGGGTCCAGCGTGCCAGGTTAGAGCTGTGCCTTGCCAGACAATCTGGTTAAGACCATTAGAGGAGTTTGGGGCTGTGGAGGGTGCTTTCAGAAGGGAATGCAAGTCTCAAGAGAGCTGCTCAGTGTATAAAATCCCCAGGGTGCTTTCCAGAATCCTATTCCCTGTCAGCATTGGTCTGAAAAACGAAAGGACAATGCTACAAGGAGGCAGAAATTGCATTATACTCCTCTGTGCTTCACAAGCTCCAAGTAACACTTTTGCTTCTCCCGTATGAAAGGAAAATGGGTAATGACAACCTACTTCTACTGAAGAGACAATTTTCACTCCTCCTTGGCAAATGTAGCTGGGACAGTGTTTTTCTCTCCACTCCGAAGCAAATTAACAGATTTTGCCTCAGAACAGGGTGAATGAAGTGCAGCACAGCTGGCAACGTTCCCCTGCTGTGGTTCACAGCACCCTTGGGGTGCCCACACCTGGCTCAGCTCACAGTGGGTGGGTGGGTGAACACACAGCGGCTGTTAAGGACAACCTGGGAAGTGCAGACCCGACTGCAGGGAAAAAACCCTCTTTTTCTCCCCAAACACAGGTCTGTGTGAGCATCTGTGCCCCACAGCACAGCAGCCAGCCCCAGTCAGCGCCTGCAGCTTTGCACCAGCATCAGGAACTTTACTCCCTCGGAGCAATGACTCTGAGAAGAACAAGTTAGACAAATGAATTCGCTAATGACTTCCTTCCCTCCCACTTAAATGGGGGGATAATTCATGGTTCCTTCTCCCGCAGCCAGCGGGCTGCTCCATCGCCTGTCCGTGGCAGGCAGCGCTGCTGAGGAGATCAGCGAGACAAAGGGGGCCAAGATTGCCGACTGGAACCGCCTGCCTTTTAGAATACCACGAAAAACGCTGCGCTGGCTGCTTTAGGGAGGCATCGAGTGAGTGCCGAACGTGTCGCTGGGCCGGTGACAAGCAGCAAGGATGCACACAATCTGGCCAGCTATCTCCGTCCCTGTGAGGTTTCTGCTCCAAATGTCTCAAACTAGCCCTGAACCTGGTTGGTGACGGTGCAATGTGGAATCGAGGCCAGAAGCTTGAGAGGAGCCTCAGGGACAGAGGAAGGCTGATGATGAGGGAAGGGGGCCTTTCTATGCTTGTAGTCTCTTGCCTGACCAAGGTGTATAGACTATAACAGATATTTATATAATTTATATTTATAATAATACATACTAGAAAACTCATAAGCTCAACCCACATTGCCAGGCCCCAGATCCCCAGCATAGTCCTCCCTGCCTCCCTGCAATCCCCTGCAAGCTCCATGCATTTGATAGAAATGGGGAAATAACATTTTTTTTACGTGGGGATGAGTTAAGAGCATTTATTTGAGATACAAGATAGCTCTCATTAACGTTTGCTCGTTTGGGTTTATTTGAGCCTTAATGGATTGTCTTTTACTTAACTGTGTTCCAGTATCTCTCTCAGTCTCTTAAGAGACAATCGAACGCTCTTCTCTTCTCCTCTCTCAAGATCTTTCATGTTAGTGAGCTGGGTTTAATGGCTGATAAAGTCCGTGGGCTTGCTGTAAAGCTGAGCTTTCTCTTTCAAGTCCCTACACGTGCGGCCCGCAGGAAGGTGCGCCCAGGTGAACCTCTCTGTGCCGAAGCTGCCTCAATCAGCAGCTGTGAGCATTGTGATCATGGGATTTTTTTGTAATGAACACCCTGGAGCTCGAGGCTCTTTCCCTCCCGGAGGCAGACTTGACAGAGCCACAGCCAGTTTGTAACTGGCCTTGCTCCAGAAGGTGGGGAGGGGACAGTCAGCTTTGTGGGACCACCGATGGTGGGATTCACTGGTGACTGTGAGGGAACCAAGCCCTAACCACCCTGACAGGCAAGGATCATGCTTAGTGAAAACCAAACACAGCCTGGACATTATTTAGGTATTTTTGTAGCCTTGGTTCTCCCTCGGCTGGGCTGGGAGACATCTGCTCCCCAGGCAACTGCCACCTCCTAGGATAAGCTGGTCCACTGTTCAGCCCCTGACATTTCATCCTTCCTACATGAGGTTCCTTTTGACCAGGAATCCAGCTCTGAGGAATGTGGGGATTTGAATGCCGAACTACAGCACCTCTAGCAGCAGCTGGAGCTGATCCAGCAGGAGCACACACAAGAAGCAGGGGCTGGCAAGGCATCCGAGGGACTGTGCTGACCTTCCATCCAGCAGCTGCCCTGCTCACAGGAGGCTTCTTCTCTCTGAGGAATAAGTTTCTCTGGAGGCAGAAAAGAAACCCAGTGAGTCAGAAAGGCAGCAGAGAGGCATCTCTACACAAGCCTTGCTTTCTGCTGTGACTGTTCAGAGCTGAGCAAGCCATGGTCACTGACGTGCCCCTTCCTTGCAGGTGGTTTGTCCCTTCAACGGGACACCCGGGCAGTGCTGGCTCTGTGCACCACAGTTCTGCTCCTCGCTTGTAGCCAAGAGCAGCTTTGAAGAATCTATCCCCAAATGCATACAAAAACTTATTTTTATTGCAGCAGCTGAACAGAAAAGGAGCTCAGCTTCTGAGAGACACACTTTTCTTACAGTACACCAGGAATAATGTCGCTCCTTACTGGCAGCACCCCCGGAAAGAGAGAAAACGCATCAGGCTCTGATGAAACACCTCCCAAAATAACCAGCGCCTCTCCCCGCACGCTCCCCTTTGTGCTCGGCTGTCTTTGGGCGAGCACGGAGCACGAAAGGCACTTCCAGCCGAAGGGAATTCGGTGGTGGCTGCGTATCTCTCGGTGCGGGGGCCCGAGGCGGCAGTGGCGGATCCGCGGTCCCGCTGGCCCGACATTGTACCTGCGGGCCAGCTGTGCAGATCGGGATGGAAACTCTCCCAGGGTTGGCTGGGGAGCAGGATGCCCGCTCCGGGAGCAGGATGCCCGCTCGGCCGGCTGGTGGAGCCCGCTGCAGATGCAGCCGGGCCCGTTCCACCGGGCAGCGGGTCGGGGCTCCTCGGGGCTGCCGAACTGCGGGGGACCCCTCGCCCTGCCCGCAAAGCACGGACTGAACCCACCCTCCCACGCTGCCCTCTGGGCGGGGACGGGCTGTACGGGACACCGGGGCTCCGCGCGGCGATGCCGCGGTCCCGGGGTGCGGAGCTGCCGGGCCACTACCCACCGGCGGAGCGGGGGGGCTTGGCTCCCCGGGGCAGCCGGAGAGCGGCTGCTCGCGGGGTCCGGGGAAAGAACCGCTCCAGCGGGGGAAACGGCTGCCGGAGGCGGCGTCCCGGGGAGGGACGGGCCGTTTCCCCGCGGGGTCCCGGCACTGCCCGGCGATCCTCACGGACACGGAGACGGAGTAGCAACCGGGTCCGGATGCGGGTGCCGAGCCGGGTCCACCCCCGCCCGGCCGCGGAGCGGAGGGGCCGCGCTCCGCCCCCGCCTCCGCCCCGCGCAACTTCCCCGCGCCGCGGCCCCCCGCCCCCGCCCCGCGGGTGCGCGCAGAGACGCGCGCGCGCCCAC